>JAPKLY010004752.1:0-13885 GCA_026898435.1 Prunella vulgaris
TCTCATAATTACAATTTTGCCTTCCAAAATCATATTAATATACAGTGGCTACGACGCGTGAAAGCCGCTGACAACAGCTCGCTGCCTGAGCCACTGATTCAGTCTTTTCTGACCGGAAAAGAAGCTGCCCAGACAAGCATTCTCTCCAATTCTTGGTGCACGACCTGGCTGACCCGGCCGAAGGTCAATTTGGACCAGTCCGACTTCAGGCAACTAATCTTTAGCGACCCGTTTGCGTTAATCTCTGATCTATGGATCGGATTGTTTGATGCAATCTGCTCTACTTGGAGATCCCCTGTTCTATTTCTGACAAGAAGGGTGTGGGAGTAGAGTTGGTAGTTGGTGTGGTCTTTGCTCAAGGTTGGGTCGTGATCATGCCTTGCAAACACTTCTGAAGCGGAAGTGGGACATTGCCGGCAGTTGAAGAAGTATTTCCCGACAGAGTTCAAATGGAACATCTGACATTTTTGGAGCAAAAGGTAAAAATGAAAATGAAAATAGAGAGCAGAAGATGTCAGAAATGCTGCTAATTAAGACTTGCAGATCCATTATACTCCCTCCATCCCGAAGGAATTTGCACCCTACGGGACGGCACATTTTTTAAGAAAAAATTATTTTATATATAAAGTAGTGGTATATGGGAAAATATATGTAAAAGTTTGTGAGTGTGCACGTAAATCAATGCTTCATTTTTAATAGTGTGCAAATTTGTGTGAGACGTCCAAATAAAAAAAGTGTGCAAATTCCTGTGGGACAGAGGGAGTACATGTTATATTTAAGTTGTTTTATTATAATTTTTATATCGTGCTATAAGTTTAGACTAAAGGTACTTTTTCCTCCTATCTATTTACACACTAGTCCTAATTTATTCTCCCAAATGTCACAACCTTAATTATAAAGAGCGAGGTTTATTTTCATTATTTTAACAAATATCACATAAATAAATTAAAAAATGGATTACTCTTGTACGCACCAGTTATACGGTGCAACTTAAGTTTATTTTTTAAAAGTTACACAAAATACTACAGAAAAATTATACATGTTATTACTGAAGAGTGTAACTTTTTAGTAATAATTTGTGCAACTTTTCAGTAATAAATTGTATAACTTTTTAAAAATACACTTGAATTGCACGGTGTAACTGGTGCACAGGAGACTTACTCTTAAAAAATATATAATGAATCGAATGTGTAAAGTGAAAAGTTTGAGGAAGATTTTCATTTTGCTAATATGCAAACTTAAAAGAAAAGTATGTAAATTTTCCAGGGACATAGATAGTATTGATAAACGATAAAAAAATTTCGCAATTGTGGCATGGGTTAAGATCCGTTCAATTATATGCCCAAAAATATAAAATTTACCGATTCTAACCTACTCGGTTTGGGTTAAATAGATTTTTTTAATTGCTCTCAGGTTGTATTACTATTAAAACAGACATGTACCACTGTAAGAACAATTATGTGTTACGGTAGGATAAGTGGTACATAATAGTCCTTATAAAAATAATTATTTGTCCTCATAGTAACAAATGTAAAGTTTGCAGAATATGGTATTATATGAACACAATGTGTTATTACACGGAGAAATATATTTTGGGTTTATTACAAATTGGTGCATATTTTACCCTCCTATTTAAAATTGGTTCTTTAAATTTTAATGATTACAAATAGGTTCATGTTTATTATTAATCATCCTTTAATGGGTCACAAACCCCCAAAATAATTATAGGGTTAATATCAATTTATCACATGTACTATATCACTTATTTCAATTTGCAACCTGTACTAATTTTTTTATCAAATTGCAACCTGTACTATGAAAAATTGACCAATTGCAACCTATACTTTAGTTTTATTCTTTTTTCTTGTCAATGCTATATTTTTTAAGGTTATATTCGTCAATCCATAACAATAATTTATTTATATATATTTTTTGCCACATAAAAATCGATGCCGGTAAAAAAATCGATGCTGGTAAAAGTCGAATTCCAATTATGTTATTATCGTTCTATAGAAATTAGATTTTTTAATGTCAATTTTTTATTATTAATAATTATAATATAAAATAAGTAAATAAATAATATGGGATGAAGAGTATAATCTTAACAAATATAACACTGCTAAAAAAAAGAACAAAAATTGATGTTAGGTAGCATATTGTAAATTTTTCTTAGTACAAGTTGCAATTTGATAAAAAAAAAATAGTACAGGTAGCAAATTGAAAAAAGTGACATAGTACAGGTGGGAAATTGATTTTAACCCAATAATTATGCCTACACCTCATCAACTCATATACCTACGTCTGCTACCTCTACCTCTCAATCCATCCTTCTCACCGCCGATTCAAATTCATATTTCAGGCATGACATCTCACGTCCCATCCACCTTACCTACAAATTCAAATTTCATTTTTTATAGGAGAGCTCGAATTCTGCTTTCACAAATAGGGATTATTCTTCAAGCGCTGGAGAAGAAAGGCATACGAAGAACCCATCATCATCATATCCCTTCAAATGAGGAATACAAGTTTTTTCTTCAAACATGCAGGGGGAAATCATCATCATATCCCTTCAAAAATTTGTATTCCGCAGAAGAACCCAAATGGAGCTTTCTAATTAGGGTTTCGTTTTCAAATTAACTGTTGAAGAAGGAAGAAAGAGGGAAGTGCGACAGAGAATAAAGAGTTATTTGTCGTTGAGATGGAGGAGCAGAGGCTGGAATCAACATTCTAATTGGGGGGTAGGTTCTTTTCGCCGCGGTGGAATCAAAGAGGAAGACTTCAATTCAGAAGTTTTCGAATTTCAAATGGAGGAGCAGGTTCTTTTTCGTCGTAAAATATGGGGGGAAATGCAAATTGATCTCAGTAGATGGGTCTAAAACATTGACCTATTTCCACGATGAAATCATGAGTAAGTGGGTCGAGCTCAAACGAGGTCAATTCTCTCTTTTATGCTCTGTTGGGAATTTGCATAAATATTGTTGCTTGGAGTCGGATTTTGATTTGGTTAATATATATTGGTTGTGTAGGAAGGCAAATGATAAATATGTGAATATTGATTTATGTGTTATAAACTTAGGTAGCCCCCCCATTTGCACTGAAATAACACCTATAGAGTATGGGTTGTCCAATAATTCCGTCTCTGTTTTTCATGGGCAAGTTGATGAGTTTGCTGGTGAGTGGAATATCCCTTCATATGATATATCCCCCACCCTTATTAAGAAGGATTTACTATCTGATTCATGGGTTGATATTATGAAGGGGGTATTGGTTCTGTGTTTATTGGTGGTGCTGCTCACTTTAGGGGTGAACTTACCAAGTATGCCACCAAAATGGGCTTTTTGTTCAAGTATATGAACAAATCTAGTATGGGGGGAAAGAACTGTAGGTAGCAATTAAGAATGCATATGGTTTAGACATCCCATATCACAAAGCTTGGCGCGCTATGGAAACTGCCAAAGTTCAGATTTATGGCAGCTACGATGAGTCATACGATGACCTTAGATGGTATTGTCTAGCTGTTGAGAAGACAAATCCTGGAAGTGTTGTTGCTCTCGTGCACAACCCAATCACACATTGTTTTGAACGCCTTTTTATCTCTTTCAAGGCATGCATTGATGGTTTTGAGTATTAACGCCCTATGTTATTTCTTGATGGTACGTTTCTTAAGGGTCGTGAGAAGGGTACTGTTCTTTTTTTAAAAACACAGTTGTAATATTTTTTATGTTTGTGCTATAATTATGTTTGAGTGCTCGTAACATAACATTCGTGATAAAATATTATGTATTTGGGCTAGAAATTTATATATTTGTGCCAGAAATTAAGGTTCATGTGCTAAACTATTATTCATCTGTGCTAGAATATTTTCTAAGACATTAATTCTTCGCACTGATATGTCAAACAAATTGCATTAGTTGGGCCATATTTTGAAGATTATTGTTATGGTGGAAATATATTCATTGAGGTTATTAAGTTGTAAATTTGACGAATGTTCAACACTAGAAGTTTGGAAATAAGAACCCAATAGTTTGGAAACAAAGCTGCCAAGGTTTTTCATTTCTATTATTTTTATCAAATTGTCAATGACTTTATCAATTTTTATTTTTTGCGGCTGGTGGTTAGTAATTGTAAATTCCAGGTCTTTTTCCTGTTGCATTTGCCCTGGTTTCTGCTAAAAACACCTACAATTGGTCTTAGTTTCTCATGGAATTTCGTGAAACTGTCAAACACAAGAACCAAATTTTCTATATTTTGGACAAGAATATAGGCCTACTTGCAGAGTTCAAAGAGGTGTTTGATGAACCAAACCATTTCTTTTGCTTGGTCCATCTCATAATGAATTTGAGGGGAAGATTTTCTAGAGGTTGGTCCAACAATCAATGGGCAACTCTAGGAGATTTATTCAAAGCATGCGCCTATGCTCCCAACGTGCGTCTATTCAATGAGAAAGTTTTTGAGTTTGTAGCTGTTGGGGGCAAGATGGCCGAAGAATGGCTTGCACAAATACCGGTGGAAAAGTGGTCTGTTGCATATTTCACCTCACATTATAAGGTATGTACAGAAAACCTCATATATTTGCAATTAATAAATATAACAAGTGACTCATATAGGTTTTCTCACTAATGAATCATGTATCTTCACAATTTTTTACTTCCAACTGAGGGTAATGTTTGCCCATAAACTGCCCTTAATATGTCTGCACAATAATGTCCAATAATTCTGAACATAAGCTATTCATTAGTTGCACAAGTTTATAAGTTGTTCTGCACACAAGTGTCTTGAATGCCTTCACGCAAGTGTCTAAGCAGTGACTTATATGGATGTTTACTAATGACGAATATATTTGCATCTCACGTATATAGGTATGGAGAGATGACCTCCAACGCTGCCGAATCCTTCAATAAATGGATTATCGATGCAAAGGCACTCCCAGTGGTTCGAATGGTGGATTGGATACGGTAAAACATTGCTGGCTGGTTCGTTGAAAGGAGAATCCAGCACCTGGAAATCTGCCTTAGTTCCCAAAAAATAGTTTAAGTGGGATCTTGGTGAAGGCACTGGGTATTCTTGGATGATTTCAGAAGCACCTGGTGGTGAGTTTGAAGTCAATTCTCAGGTATCGTGCATTGTGAATTTGAGTAAAAGGATGTGCTCCTGTTTTGCGTGGCAGTTACAAACATTCCCTTGTGCCCATGCCGTGTCGGTTATAATAAGAGTCAGTAGCTGCATATACACGCATGTTGATGAGTGTTACTACACTGAAAATTATAGAAAAATCTATCAGTCACACCTAAACCCCATATCTGATACAATGAAATTTGAATTCCAAAATGTCGATCCTAGTCAATGTATTCTTCCATCGGTGCTAAATCGTCAGCCTGGACATCCTAAGAAATCGAGAAACACATCGTACGGTGAGTACCCAAAGAAGAAACAAAAGGCTTCCAATGGTATGAACTCAAGCCCTTCCCTCTTTTTGTTACATGTATTCTTTCTTAACTTTTTTTTTAAGCCTGAATGTTTGTTTTGTAATAGTATTTTTTTATTACTTTCTCGCAGTCACCGAAGGACCCGTAAGTCATGGATGAAACTACGTGAACTGTCATAAACTCAATAGATCTAATTGGCATATGTTGAATGCATTTTTGCGTAATTAAGGTGCTATCTTTTGTGGTGTCAGTCAAGCGAAACTCGAGGCGTCCTCCATTCTCAAGTTTTTCTTAAGGGTGACAATTGCAAAAACCCTATTTTTTTTTTGGTAACTACGTTATTTTGCGACTTTTGTGATCTTCAAAATAGGAGGGAACCTCAGAAATTCTAATTTTTTGTATACATTGTATGAACAGGTCTCTTTCTTTTGACATTGTACAATGTTCATATTGCAGTACACAGGCGTTACATTTGTGCTAAAAATTTACATGTACTGGAAATTTAAACAATTGTGCTTGACTTTATATTATTTGTGCTAGAAATATACATATTTGTGGTAGAATTGTGCTTGACTTTATAATATTTGTGCTAGAAATTTACTTAATTAAATAAGGGGAACACTCTTGAAATTCGGTTGAATCTTAAAGGTTGTCTAATAACTGAGACCATATAATACATGATTTGTGTATGAAACTATTTGGTTCTCGTTTGCAAATTTCTAGAACTGCAAAATATGTGAAATGTACAATTTAATTTCCTCAATTTGTTCGACTTGTAAAATTGGGTCACCTCGTCTAACATTGATTCAAAATAACTAAAGGGAAAATTTGCACAATTGTGCCTGAAAATATAGTATATGTGCTAGAAATTTACTTATTTGTGCTAGAATTGATTGGAGTGAACCTTCACGATTGAGCACAATTATATAGTTTTCCCCTTAGTTATTTTGAATGTTAGGTTACAAAAACTCAAACATAGAATTCTATCACAAGTATAGAAACATGTAAGTCTTGTTTAAATAAGGGGAATACTCTTGTAATTCGGCCAAATCTTAAAGGTTGTCTAATAACTTAGAGCAAATTTCTAGAATTGCAATATATGTGAAATTTACAATTTAATTGCCTCAATTTGTTCGACTTGTAAAATTGGGTCACCTCGTCTAACATTGATTCAAAATAACTAAGGGGGAAATTTACACAATTGTGCTTGAAAATATAGTATTTGTGCTAGAATTGATTGGAGTGCACGACTTTATAATATTTATGCTAGAAATTTACTTATTTGTGCTTGACTCTATAATACTTGTGCTAGAAATTTACTTATTTAAATAAGGGGAACGCTCTTGTAATTCAGCCGAATCTTAAAGGTTGTCTAATAACTGAGACCATATAATACATGATTTGTGTATGAAACTATTGGGTTCTTATTTCCAAATTTCTAGAATTGAAAAATATGTGAAATTTACAATTTAATTGCCTCAATTTGTTCGACTTGTAAAATTGCGTCACCTCGTCTAACATTGATTCAAAATAACTAAGGGGAAAATTTACACAATTGTGCTTGAAAATATAGTATTTGTGCTAGAATTGATTGGAGTGAACCTTCACGATTGAGCAAAATTATATAATTTTCCCTTTAGTTATTTTGAATGTTAGGTAACAAGAACTCAAACATAGAATTCTACCACAAATATAGAAACATGTAAGTCTTGTTTAAATAAGGGGAATACTCTTGTAATTCGGCCGAATCTTAAAGGTTGTCTAAAAACTGAGACCAAATTTCTAGAATTGCAATATATGTGAAATTTACAATTTAATTGCCTCAATTTGTTCAACTTGTAAAATTGGGTCACCTCGTCTAACATTGATTCAAAATAACTAAGGGGTAAATTTACACAATTGTGCTTGAAAATATAGTATTTGTGCTAGATATTTACTTATTTGTGCAAAATTGATTGGAGTGAACCTTCATGAATGAGCACAATTATATAATTTTCCCCTTAGTTATTTTGAATGTTAGGTTACAAGAACTCAAACATAGAATTCTACCACATATATAGAAACATGTAAGTCTTGATTAAATAAGGGGAATACTTTTGTAATTTGGTCGAATCTTAAAGGTTGTCTAATAACTGAGACCAAATTTCTAGAATTGCAATACATGTGAAATTTACAATTTAATTGCCTCATTTGTTCGACTTGTAAAATCGGGTCACCTCGTCTAACAATAATTCAAAATAACTTTACAATTGTGCTTGAAAATATAGTATTTGTGCTAGAAATTTACTTATTTATGCTAGAATTGTTTGGAGTGCTCGACTTTATAATATTTGTGCTAGAAATTTACTTATTTGTGCTAGAATTGTGCTTGACTTTATAATATTTGTGCTAGAAATTTACTTATTTAAATAAGGGGAACACTCTTGTAATTCGGCCAAATCTTAAAGGTTTCTATTAATTGAGACCATATAATACATGATTTGTGTATGAATGATTAGGGTCTTAATTGCATGTTTTTACATCCATTTCTCTATGGTTTTGATGTGCTTATGTTCATATTTGACCCTAATTTGGTATAAATTGTGCTATTAACCATTTTGTGGCAAGAAAATGTGTTTTGTAGTGAAAATGAGCAAAAATCGGCAAAAGACGAGCAAGTTCGTAAAAGTCTAGAAATTTTGAGTTGATCTAATGGAGGCAAATGATAGACCATGTCGAAGAGTTCGAAGAGAGGGTCGCAACAGAAAAATAATCGAGTCAATCGGAGCTCTAGAACTCTAGATATGAAGAAAACGAGGAAGTCGAGGATCGATCTCACAAGCCGAAGCTGGACTCGAGCGACCACAAGGCCAGACTCGAGCGACCATTGCCTTACACTCGTGCGAGGATGCTCTGGTTCGTGTGATGAAGGCTCACACGAATGCCACTGTTGTCCACTCGTGTGATGCCCCGGACTGCACATTTTTGAAGGGTTGTTTCGTCTTTTCGCGCGTTTAATGAAGGGCATATTGGACCAAACATTGTGGGCACTATAAATACTTCAAGGATCAAATTTCAAAACATTAGATCATCATTATTCCAAGTTCTTAGATTAGTTTAGAGAGAGAATTAGGTAGTTACTTAGTGGGTTCTTAGTTAGATTCAATCTTCTTTCTTCCATAACTTTTGATCCGTCTGTTGGATTTTAGATCCGTTTGTTCCTACGTTCTTCTATCGATTCAAGCTACGTTTCTACGATTCAGTTTTGTATTTTTCATTCCGGATTTAGAGATAGCATTTTCAAGGTTTGATGCTTGTATTTCAATTCTCCAACAATTGGTAAGATTTCTTGTATTTCATTTCATATTAGTGTTGATCATGATGTTTACATTGTTCATTGTTGATTTTCATTTCCAATTAGCCATGGGCTAATATCCTTGTTGCATGGTTGTATGAATGCTATGGTGAATTTAGTCTCTTGTTAATCCTATGCATGAATTAGTGATCTTGTTGGATTAGTTCTCTTATTAATGACTTGTATGAATGCTTGGGATGTTAAATTTGATTGTATGGCTTATATGTTTTAGCAATGAAATGAGAATTGAGCTATAAGAACTTTATGCATGCCAAGTGTTTGATATATTGCTTGTATGACCAATGAGAATTGCATATTAGCCTAGACCTCTAAATTGGAGTATTGGAAGTTGAAGAGAGATCTAGACATCCAATAGAGCCCTACCTTGTGTTGTAGAGAGATCTAGACACTAGTTGGCTTGACTAAGACACCAAGAGATCTTTTGCATGCTAGGATGGATAGGATTCTAGAGGAACCATAGTAGGATTACTTCCATGTACACTTCACACTTGCTCACTTCATTGAGGTGATAGTTAGGATTTACTATTCTTGCTTGATTAGTAGATAGAACCCAAGATTGTTTTCTTGCTTTCCTAGCTATCCATCTTTGTGAACATTCAATACTAGCTTGATATCGCATCATTTCCCTGTGTTCGATATTTAACTTGGTTAACTTGCCGCGACAACAACGACCACATTCACTTGCGTGGAAATCATACATGATTTTGGCAAACAAGTTTTTGGCGCCGTTGCCAGGGAAATGATCTCTTTGTCGAGCTAGTATTTGTTTGTTTACTTGAATGTCTTTGAATGTTGTTGGTTTGTATTGTTTGTTTGCTTGAGCATCCTTGAGTCCCGGCAACGCCAAAACAAGTTTTTAGCGCCGTTGCCGGGGAAACGATCACTTTGTTAGGCTTGTATTGATGTTTACTTTGTTTTTCTTTGATTATTGTTGTTTGATTGTTACTATTCTTGGTGAGTGTTGATACTTGCTTGATTTTTGTAGGAGTGAACTCAATTGAAGATGGGCGAATACAACCATTACTCGTATTCTCTACAAAATATATCATCTCCTAATCCATACCTACATCAACTTTACCCATTTAAAATCCCAACTACTTTCGATAAAATTACCATGTTAGAAGAGTGTATGAAGCACATAATGGTGACGTTATGGAACCAAAACTAAATTCCACCACCTCCACAAGAAGTTTCTTATCCTTCTAAACCATATACATCTCAAGATTCCTACTCCTATGAAGATCCACATTCCTACACTTTACCCTCTCCTATACCTTGCCATCAAGAAGAAACTCCTCCTAGTTATGTAGATGAGGCTCTTGCTCAAATTCTCAAGCGATGTGAAGAGATGAGCATTGTAGCTACAAGGTGCATTGAGGAGACCAATAGGAAGATTGATAAACTTTTCCAAGCTCGAGGAGATCAAATCAAGAGCTTAGAGCTCAAAGTGGGACAATTGGCCCAACAAGCCCATGAGTTTTGCAAAATGTCATATCAAGATTCCTACTCTCATCATGAGTATACATGCTCCTACACTCCATACCCTCCTATGACTTTTCATTATGAGGACACTTCTTCAAGCTATGAGGAAGATATTTTAGCTTCAATTCTCAAGAAATTGGAAGAAATGGAAAAGAGGATGTTTAAGGAGGAAGATGGGGGTAATGATAAAGCAAAAGGGGAAGTGGAAAGTATAGAGGAAAAGGGGGATGTGGAAGATGAAGATGAAGATGATAATCATCATGAGACGATTAAATTTCTTTCTATTGTAGACTGTATTGGAGCTCAAAAGTCTATTGAACCTTCTTTTGCTTACATTGACTATGAAATTCCTATTATTGATGATGATATTGCTTATAAATTTCATCATGCTATATTGATTAGGAATCAAGAAGAAAAGAAGGATGGGCTAGAAAAAGAAGAAATTGATGAAAGTGAAGAGGATGAAGAAGATAAAGATGATTATGAAGAGATCAAATTTGCTCATGCTCAAGATACTTTCGATTTTAAGAGCTTTATGAATCCTTTTTACAATTATCTTGAGTATGATATTAATCCTCTTTATGATGATACTTCATTTGTAAATATTGATAGGAATCAAGAACAAGAAGTGGAGGATAAGGAAGGAGAAGATTCAAAAGGAGGATTGGAGAAAGAACAAGAAGAGGAAGATGAATGTCCACTTATGGACATGAGCTTTATGGAAAAAGAGCTACCAAATAAAGTGGAAGATGAGCTTACATTTGAAATAAGCATTTCTAAACTCTTGGACTCTTCTACTTATGCTATATTGGATAATGTTGTTCATTGTGAATTTGTCTTGCCTCTAGAGTTGATCAATGATAACATTGAATTGAAAATCCTTTTGAAAAATTTTGATAGTAAGAGATGGGGGTGGATTGGTTTGAGAAGAAATGAGGAGAAAATTGCTTGTGCTTACATGTTCAAATTGAAAAGGAAAGTAGGTGTTTGGGGAAGAAATCCTACTTGTTTCCTTGATCATGATGCTATGAGATTAGAGTGAGATGGCATGGATAACAATTATCCTTGGCCATTTAGCTAACATTGGTGTCGTCCGGCTAGGGGACGTTAAATCCAAGCGCTAGATGGGAGGCTACCCATCCTTGAAAATTTTCTTGCTTATTAGGTTTGTTTTGTAGTTTAGATAGCTTTATTTGTTTTGATTTGTTTCATATGAGGTAGTGTGTTCTCTTACCTTGGTTGCTGCATGTGATTTATCCTAGTTTGGGGGTGTTGCCTCTTGGATTATATGGTGATTTCTTGGCTTACTTGAGCTTATACATGCATTGTTTATTCATTGATTCTTTGCAAATCCTATTTTCATCACTCTTTTCCAAACTTTTAGGATCCTTGATCCAAAAAAGTTTGGGGGGGTGTGTTCGCTTTTCAAATTGTAGATTTGCAATGACATTTGTGAGCACTAGAAAGGTGTGATGAGGAGATTTCTCTTCCTACTTGGCCAAGAAGGACATTCTCGTGTAAGTGGCAATTCACTTTCCTATTCTTAATCCCAACTCAAGGTATGTCTCTACACTTATCTCTATGTGTGTTTCCATTCATAGGTTTAGTTTTCTTGACTTTAGATGGCTACTTTGAGCTTAAGTGTTCACTCTTGTTGTATTGTGCTTTGATTTGTGCATTGCATGATCTTTTTTTCACTCTTTGCCAAACTTTTTAGACCCTTGGTCTAAAAAGTTTGGGGGGGTGTGTTCGTTTCGATTAATCTCATTGCAATGCTATGCTTATGTTGATTCTTAGTGTTCCTACGATGTTTTGGACCTTATGCTTATATGATGCTTTATTTTTGCTTGTTATTTTTGCCATATTGTTGCTAGCTTTGAGTAGAGTGGCATGAGATATGTTTATGGTTGTGTGGATGAGTTGAAAGTTCATGTTGGATGTGGTGGAGTTATGGCTTGATTCTTATCTTGTCTTTTGTGCTATGGATTTGATGATACTTGAGATTTTGATGATATGAGCATTTTTATATGAGATGAGTCATGATCACCCTATACCCGTGAGGTTTTGAGCCATTTATACCAGTGTCAATCTTGAACGGATGATATTTTTTGATGTGAGATCCACACATGTGCATTATACTCTAGAACTTGGCTTTAGTCTTGTTTAAGGCTACATTAGACATTGATTTCACATGATATGATTTGAGGCCATCTTTGATCTACATTGAGCTACTTTGCCCTATGAGCCTACCTTGATATTATTATCCATTGCTAACCATTTTGTGCCTTTAGACCTTTCCTTTGGCTAACCTCACTTTAAGCCATTTTCCTTCCTTTTTGGAACTCTCTTGTCCCTATGATTAGTAGAGTGAAAAGAAGGAAGGAAGATTGGTGATATGATGAAGAACATGGTGGCATAAAGTGCAAGATATGAAGAATTTTATGCATGGATTGAAATTTTTTGAAAAAAGGCAAGTGCTAGCAAAGCATGAGAAAAAGTTGACTTTTGTTGAGAATATGGTCAAGTTGACCTTTGTTGTGAGTTTGACTAAAAGTTGCAAAGAAGGGAAGAATGATCTTGAAAGTGTGATTTTGAAGAGCATGAAGAATTTGCACAATTGCATGAAGATGTGAATGACTATTACTTGATTCCTTCTATGCTTTACTAATCATACTTAGTCACTCTAATCCATATCTATCCTTCCCTACCAAAGAGCCAACATTACAACCTTATGAAAGTCCTCATTGATGTGAGAATGATTTGTCATTTCAAGTGGTGGAAAATTTGAGACTTGAGCCAAGCTTATGGTAGTATTTGTATCATTGTGTGAAGATTGAGAGAACCTCAAACACTTGAGGGATGAGTTATACACTTCTATGTGAGGATCATGACTTGTTGATTTGACAATTTGTTCATTGATTCGATTTTGATTGCTGATTTGATGAAATTGTATTTTAGACTTGTTTGATATTGAGCTATGATTCTATGGCATTTGATATTGTGTTTGATGCTTCATACATACAATTATTCCCCTATCTTATCGCTTCGTTGCTCGAGGACGAGCAACAATCTAGTTTGGGGGTGTGATTAGGGTCTTAATTGGATGTTTTTGCATCCATTTCTCTATGGTCTTGATGTGCTTATGTTCATATTTGACCCTAATTTGGTATAAATTGTGCTATTAACCATTTTGTAGAAAGAAAATGTGTTTTGTAGTGAAAACGAACAAAAATCGGCAAAAGACGAGCAAGTTCGTAAAAGTCCAAAATTTTTGAGTTGATCTAATGGAGGCAAATGATAGACCATGTCGAAGAGAGGGTCGCAACAAAAAGAGAATCGAGTCAATCGGAGCTCTAGAACTCAAGATATGAAGAAAACGAGGAAGTCGAGGATCGATCGCACAAGTCAAAGCTGGACTCGAGCGACCACAAGGCCAGACTCAAGCGACCATTGCCTTACACTCGTGCAAGGATGCTCTGGTTCGTGTGATGAAGGCTCACACGAATGTCAGTGTTGTCCACTCGTGTGATGCCCCGGACTGCACATTTTTGAAGAGCTGTTTCGTCTTTTCGCGCGTTTAATGAAGGGCATATTGGACCAAACATTGTGGGCACTATAAATA
>JAPKLY010004753.1:0-13884 GCA_026898435.1 Prunella vulgaris
AAACTTGCCAGATTAAGCATGGCGATTAGGTCAACAGTACATCTAGCCTGCAACCACCCTAAAATAGGAAAGATTTGATTTGATCTCCTCCAACGGATCAATTTTGAATCTTGCCTATAAATACAGAGAGCCTTGCACCCATTCAAAGCTAACGGGAAATTTCCAAGCGAAAGCTCTCAAGAATCCAAGCTCTCAAAGCATACTATAAGAAACACTCTGCAATTAAATTTCCCTAGTGTTGTAGTAGGATTCACTCTGTATTTGCTTAGATCGATAGCTCTAATATTCAGCATTGTTTTATATTGCTAGAGCTATCTTAGTTGGAAACCAAGAATACCAAACCACTCAGGGTGTGAGATTGGTTGGTTAGAAGGACTAGGACTTGTAAAACGCCCAGGGGTCAGTTCCTAAGAGAGGAAGTTGGCTATCCGTGTTCCTTGGCATGTAAAACCAAGAACCTATCCTCAGAGTTTTGAGGGTAGCTTCCTGTTAAATCAGGCCGTGGACGTAGGAGTTGGTTATCTCTGAACCACGTTAAAAAGACCCTTGTGTGTTGATTTACATTCGTGTTCAGGATCATAACTGTCATCATACTAAACTGAACATTCTGCATTATTTTTATATTCAGGACTGAATCAATCATCCTGAATCTTAATACTGTGCACTCAGCCTTAACCACCAGTTTACTAAGCAAACTCAGAGAAAATGTTTTCAGAAACTAAAACGAGTAGAATCTAAGGGCTCACTTTCCGCACGTACTCTAGCTCACTGAGATAGTAGTCCAACTGACTTACTTCCGAGCAGTCAGTAGGTTTGTTATCTCTACTGAGCTTCCGAGCACATCGCTCACACTCAGCTTATCTGACTCGTTACTGAACTGTCCCTGCTGCTCCTGTGGACTTTCAGCTTACTGAGTATTTCAGGAAATCCTGACTGAGCGTGTTAGAGCATTTTTCTGAGTCTTTCAGAAAAATCTGATATCAGTGTATTCCCCCATACACTGATTATACTCATTTCGGGATCAACAAGTGGTATTAGAGCAGTGGTTCAAAAGACCACTGACTTTTTTTACCAACAGTTTCTAAGGAGAAACTTTTGGTGGTCAACTGAACAGATCCATTTCTGAAAACCTGCATGCATGGCATCCGGTTCTAAGCGCCTTGAAGGCAGTATTCCTGAATTCTCTATTGATAGTTATGACTATTGGAAATTCAGGGTACTCGCACATCTCTATTCCATCCATGATCAGATGCCTTTGGTGATTGAGCAAGGTCCGATCGAATTCATGAGGAATCTTCAGACGACCTGGCCCGTTGCTGGCAATGTTCCTGTTCCAGCCACCGGAGATGAAGAAGTGGAGAGGTCCGTGCTTGATTTTGATCAGATTAAGCAAATCGGACTGGATAATGTTGCTAAGAACATTATACTACACACCATTTCTTACGAGAATTCGGTCAGGCTCATGCACCTGAGGACAACAAAGGAAATCTGGGATGCCTTGAGGGAGATGAGTGAGGGATCAGAAAAGATCAAGGAGAACAAGAGAGATCTTGCAATCAGGAAGTTTGAGGCCTTTCGGATGTTAGAGGGAGAGTTCATCGATCAGATGGAAGCTCGGTTCATTAAGATGATGAACGAGCTAGCAACCCTTGGGAAGGAGTTTCCCAAGAGGGAGGTGTCTTCTAAAATCTTGAACTGTCTCCCTGAAAGATGGGACACAGGAGTAATCCTGTTGAAAAACACTCAGGATCTCACCAACATTACTCACTCTCACCTATTCTCAGATTTAAAGGCTCTGGAATTCGACCTCGGTAAGAGGAAGAAGAAGGGTGTTGTAAGTGAGGAAGTCAGTGAGGAGAAGACTCCTGAAAAGGAGAAGTGCATGGCTATTAAAGCTACTCCTGAGCCTGAGGCTGGATCTGGCTCTAAGTCTCTGAAGGACATGAACAAGGATGAGCTAGCCTTGGAGTACAGCTTGATGGCGAGGCGTTTTGAGAAAAAGAACTCTCAATTCGGAAGGTATAAGAAATTTTATACTGACAAGAGGAAGTCATCAGATAAAAGGTACACTGACAAGAAGTTTGATTCTGATGTAGATCAGTGCTACCACTGCAAGAAGACCGAACATTATCAGTATGATTGTCCGGAGCTCAGTGATCGCGAGCGAGAGGATCGGAGAGCCAAGAGAGAGCTCAGGGCATCAGACCGGAGAGCTATGCTTGCTGAGGATTCCTCAGATTCAGATGGCCCAGGACGCCAGTCCCTTGAACTCTTCTCCGATGAAGAGTATGATGACCTCTGTCTGATGGTAGATGATGAGGTATGTTCTTCTGCCTCCTCTCCTAATCACGCACCTGAACTTAGCTCAGACTCAGCAGGAGAACTCGACCTTCAGCTCGCCCTAGAGCAATTGATGGTTGACTTCTCAAGGCTGCAGGAAACTCATACTCACACAGTGGATGTGAATGCACAGCGGAGTGGGGAAACGATCGATTAACTGAGTCTCTCAGAGTGAGAGATACTGAGGAAGCCCTCAGATTAGTACATCTTCATGAAGAGTTGCTTCATGATCGGAATATGCATGATGGAGCTCCACTGGAGGTGGAAAGACTGAAAGGTGTAATCAGCTCGCTGATTGAGACTCGTGACATTGATCTGTTCCTCGCTCAGGAATAACTGATGATTGAGCGAATTGCTCTTAGAGTGATGTTCGAAACTGAGTGGCAAGCTCGCCTTTGTGCTGAGCAAACTGCTTGGGATCTTAAGCTGATCTCCAAAGAGGATGCTCATGAAAAGCTGGTGCTTCAGTACACCACTGAAATTGAGGCCCTGAAAGAAACAAATGGGCATCTTGAGGTTAAGCTGAAGAAGTTACACACATCTACCCAAGTGGTTGATGAGTTGACAAGTTTCTCTCAGCTGACTGATGGTGCTAAAGCTGGGTTAGGCTATGATGCCTCAAAAGACCCAAAGGGCAAGAAGAAGAGAGGTGCTTCAAGGAGCAACTCTCAGAAGAAGTTTGTCTCTGCCCAAACTGACGACAAGAGCTCAAGTGTT
This sequence comes from Prunella vulgaris, assembly GCA_026898435.1. NCBI lineage: Eukaryota > Viridiplantae > Streptophyta > Magnoliopsida > Lamiales > Lamiaceae > Prunella > Prunella vulgaris. Next base: position 3,058 of record JAPKLY010004753.1, read on the forward strand.
GTTCATCAGGATAATGGCAAAGGGAAAGGCCAAGGCTCCTGACTTTTTCGTCTTTTTGCACGATTTTCAAATTAAAAGCAAATTGACCCAAAAGCGGATGGACAATTGTAGCAATGCAAGCAAACGACCCAGTAGTTATCGACGTAGGACAAGAGAGAGCTATGGATCCCCGAAGTCATATGTTGGCTTAAGTATTATAGCAACTAATCTGGATTTTAAACTAAAAATTGTAAATATCAAGCACACAAGAACAAACAATTATCCTAACTTCGATTAGAAGTGCGAGGTGAGAGGTATGCTCCGGGTGTTTTCCTCACAATTTCAATCAATGATTCTTACGACAAAATCATCTCATCTTTGCTATGTTATGGGATTAACTAGAGGCTACCACGAGGCATTTGAAGACTAGTCCCTTTTGAGGCTTTAGTGATCAAGCAACATTACAAGCACATAGGGTAGTAAATTATAAGAAGGTTCAACACGGTTACTAATCCCTATAATTCCCCTCTCACTAAATACCCTAATCCTCGATTAAAGAACCTAATGTCTATCATGCATCGTCTAAGCTATCTACCCCCTCTCGGCGGTGTAGACTACTATGAGAATCAAATTAATCAAGCAAACCTTTCACAACAAAATCAATTAAGTAAATACCCAACTCTCATTGAAGCATCTACCCACCAATTAAGAGCTAATCAATTCATCTAATCAATTTAATCAAGATAAACAACACAATAGAAGCAATACTCCAATCACATAGCAAAATTGAGACAATCAAGTCATAATCACATCAATTTCCATTGCAATTCAAACACCCAAAGCATGAAAGATTTAGCCCATGGCTAAAATCAACATAACAATGAAATTAAAGATAGAAATAACAAAGCCCATAATGAATTTAAAGAGAATCTTGCTAAAATGAAAAGATATTACCAATAGATTGATGAAAATAGAAGAAATAGCCAAAAACCAAAATTAATCCATGATTCCTCCAATGGCCTTCCAGAAAACGTAAAAGTAATCGGATACGAAGCTAAAACTATTCTAATAAAACAAAGCCCAATGCTAATTCATAAGCAAAATTGAAATCAAAAGTGAATTCTCAAGCTAAAGTATGAAAAGAGGCAAAAGTAAAGTTAAGAGTTCTTGGGGGAAGGGTTTCTAAGTCGCAAATCTGAAATGGGAAGGTATTTTTATGGTGGATAAGTGGGGAAATCCATTTTTGCAATTAAGCCCTTCAATTCTTCGATCATTCCACTCAAATCCCACTTTTTCAGCATCAGCACGGGTTGGCAGTTGAAGCACGGGTCATGCTTAAGACATCAAACCGTGCATAAATCTTCAAATTATGTTGTTCGGGTATACAACTTCAGCAAGGGTCGTGCTTAAGTGGTAACCCGTGCATGTTCAAAACAGATTTACACATGCATGGTTTGGCAGTTGAAGCACGGGTCATGCTTAAGACATCAAACCGTGCATAAATCTTCGAATTATGTTGTTTGGGTATACAGCTTCAGCACGGGTCGTGCTTAAGTGGTAACCCGTGCATGTTCAAAATAGATTTACACATGCATGGTTTGGCAGATAAGCACGGGTCGTGCATATGGTGTTGAACCGTGCATGTTCATTTCAAATGAACTAGCACGGTTTGGCCTTTAAGCATGGGTCGTGCATGCACATTTTTCCACTTCCTTCAAAAACTTCATTTTCTTCCTCCTAACACCTACAAATTCAACTCTTCTAGCCAAAACAATGAGAAACACAAATATGAGGGTTAATCAATCAAATATAACATCAAATCATGATAATCAACACAATAATTGCATCTAAAATGATATGAAAATGAACACGAATCAGCTCCTCATCCTGAGTCGAGGAAGACAGATCAAGGGAACTCCAAAGCTCAGCCTAGGAATCCTCAATCTAGAAAAAATTTCTCCTCTAGCACTTCTCAGGCTCAGCCTATAAATGCTTAGGGTGGAAGGAACTCTGGTCAGAGGAGGCCTCAGGCAAGGCCAAGGACTACTGAGGTCCAGACTCCTCAGGCAGGGCACAGAGCCCATCAGTAGCGTCCCAATCCTCAAAGGAGAAGGACAAACCAGGTGGCCTCTGAAAGGCAACGAAGACCTGACTCCGGTAACACTTAGGACAGACCTCAAGTGCCAAGAGGTCAGGCCCGAGCTGCTCCTTCTCGGGATCAAACTCAGCCCAATGCACCCAGGCCAAGGAGGAATAGGAGGCCCGCCCCCAGGAATCAATCCTGGGCTCCTGGGACTCAGGCCGACACCCATACACCCTCAACTTCCTAGGCACACAGGAAGAAGAGGACAGTGTATGTTGATGTTTCTGGGAGACAGGTTAACACTTCTGATGCTATCAGAATTATCAAACAAATCTGGATCCCAAAGGGTATGGCTGACTCAGTAGGACCCAATACGAGATGGGTACCTGAGGCCTGATTCTTTTCAGGTCACTGCGGGCTACAAGAAGAGGAAGGAGGATGTGATGAAGGACTGGTACTTGGACTCAGGATGTTCCAGGCACATGACCGGATTTCGTGATCTCCTTCAGGATTATGTAGCTCAAGAAGGCCCGCAGGTAACCTTTGGTGATAACTCTAAGGGTTTCACCAGAGGATTCGGAACCCTTGTTATTGGCTCTGTCCGTGTACTGAATGTATCATATGTTGAGCGATTGATACATAACTTACTCTCGGTCAGTCAGTTCTGTGACCGAGGATATAGTGTAGAATTTACATCTAACATGTGTCTTGTAAAGGACAAATCTACACTACATGTTCTGATTACAGGTATCAGGAGGGGCAATGTATATTTTGCTGACTTCAAGAGCAGTCCTCCTGAAACTTGTTTGGTCGCTAAGAGCTCCTCTGAGCTCAGTTGGCTTTGGCATAAACGCCTGAGTCACTTAAACTTCAAGATTATTAACAAAATTTCTAGACTTTCTATTGTAGATGGTCTACCTAATGAAGTTTTTAGCAAAGACCACGTGTGCAGAGCATGTCAGGAAGGCAAGCAATCCAAAGCCTCATTCAAAGAGAAAGAAGCCTTCTCCACTGACAGAGTGCTTCAGCTCCTGCACATGGATCTTTTTGGTCCAGTTACTCCTGTCAGCATAAATGGTAGGAAATATACCCTTGTTGTTGTTGATGACTATTCCAGGTATACATGGGTTATTTTTTTGCTGAACAAGAAGGAGACTCAGGACAAGCTTCCAGAGTTACTCAAGCAATTGAGTACTGAACAGGGTCAGAGCATAGTCAGGATCCGATCAGATCGAGGAACAGAGTTTATCAACTCTATTATAACTGACTTTTGTACTAACCATGGTATAGCTCTTGAGACTTCTGCAGCCAGGACCCCTCAGCAGAATGGGGTAGCTGAAAGGAGGAACCGAACCCTGAAGGAAGCTGCCAGGACCATGTTGGTTGTGTCAGGACTGCCCAAGAAGTACTGGGCTGAAGCAATCAACAATGCTTGCTACACTCAGAACCGATCGATGCTGAACAAACAACATGCTCAGACAACTTATGTAACTTGGAACAAGAGGAAGCCTCGCATCTCTTATTTCCATATCTTTGGGTGTAAGTGTTTCATCCTGAACAATGGGAAAGACCAGCTGAAAGCCTTTGATAGCAAATCTGATGAGGGAGTTTTCTTAGGATACTCCTCAGTCAATAAAGCCTTCAGGGTGTATAACTGTCGGACCCTTTGTGTGGAGGAAACACTTCATGTTGTGTTTGATGAGACTGCATCAGTGCGTAGAAACAAGTTCCGAGTCCTGACACTGAGGGGGTAACCAAGAGAGTAACAAGACTGAGTCTGAAAAATCCTGAATTCAAGATCATGCTTGTCAGTGCTCCCAAGGGATGGGATGATGATGATGATGATGATCAGGATGGACCTCAGGCCAACCCTCAGCAAGCCCCAGCCTTGGAGAATGTTGAGTCTCAGACGGAGGGACAGACTCAACCTAAGGTACGTACTGTCGGTGATGATGCTTCTGCACGTGAGACAGTTACTGAGTCAAACACTGTAGGGGGAAACAATGTCTCTGATATTTGCCAACCCTCAGGAAATGACTCAGTATCCCCTATTCTTGCTCGTTCCGCTTCTATGCCTATTATTGAAGAGACTAATATTTCAGGATCAGGCGAGGGAACGTCAGCAGCTCCCAGTTCTCCCGTCAGTAGGAGGCGGTGGCTAGATGATCACTCAATGGCTGATATCGTTGGTGATGTTAATGAGGGGGTCAGGACGAGGTTGTCCTTTGGCGAGAGCGCTATGTTTTGCTGTTTCCTGAGTGATCAGGAACCTAAGAGCATAGAAGAAGCTCTTGCTGACCCCAACTGGATCTTAGCCATGCAGGATGAGCTCAATCAGTTTGAGCAGAATCAGGGTTGGGAGTTAGTTGAGAGACCTAGGCGTCAACATGTTATTGGCACCAAGTGGGTTTTTAAGAACAAGAGGGATGACAAGAATGTTGTTGTCAGAAATAAGGCCAGACTAGTAGCAAAGGGTTACTCTCAGGCCGAAGGAATCGACTATGATGAGACCTTTGCTCCGGTCGCAAGGTTGGAAGCAATCAGGTTGTTTCTGGCATATGCAACATTCAAGAAGTTCAAAGTGTATCAGATGGACGTGAAGAGTGCTTTTCTGAATGGGGTACTGAACGAGGAGGTCTATGTTGAAAAATCTCCAGGGTTCGAAGTTGGGAATAAGGTATATCACCTGAAGAAAGCTCTTTATTGCCTGAAGCAAGCTCCGAGAGCTTGGTATGATACACTATCCCAATTCCTGATAGACCACGGGTTCGTGAAAGAAACAGTGGACAGAACCCTCTTCCGGATATCCAAAGGGGAGGACATTCTCTTGGTTCAGATTTATGTGGATGACATAATATTTGGATCTCCTAATCTGAAGCTTTGTGAGAAATTCTCCAAGCTGATGATTGGGAAATTTGAGATGTCAATGATGGGAGAAATGAACTTCTTTCTGGAATCTTCCTAAATCAGTCCAAGTATGCGAGGGACTTGATTCAGAAATTCGGAGTTCAGTCCAGCAAAGTCTCACGAATTCCCATGAACACAAATGAGAAGCTGGATCCTGACAAGGAGGGGACCTCAGTAAATCAGACTGAATATAGGGCACTGATAGGATCCTTATTGTACCTGACTGCAAGTCGTCCTGACATCACTTATGCAGTTGGAGTTTGTGCAAGGTATCAGTCTGATCCAAAGAAGAGTCATCTAGAGAGTGCCAAAAAGATATTGAAATACCTGAAGGGTACAGTTAATTTAGGACTTTGGTATCCCTCTAATGACAACCTAGAACTGACTGGCTATTCAGATGCAGATTATGGAGGCTGTAGGCTTGATAGGAAATCAACTACAGGCACATGTCAGTTTCCAGGGAGTCAACTGATCTCTTGGTTTTCTAAGAAGCAAACCAGTGTTGCAACATCTACTACTGAGGCTGAGTATATGGCGGCAGGCAGTTGTTGTTCTCAGATCCTTTGGCTGAAATAACAACTGAGAGACTACCAAATTGAGGCCACTGAAGTCCTAATTTATTGTGACAATAATAGTGCCATTGCCATATCCCAAAATCCAGTCTTACACACAAGGTGTAAGCATGTAGACATCAGGCATCACTTTATCAGAGATCATTTTGAGAAGAAGGACATCAGGATGGAGAGAGTATCTACTGATAAACAGAGAGCTGACATTCTGACTAAGGCTTTGGCTGAAACCAGGTTTGTTGAGCTATCACTAGAGTTAGGACTCCTTGACCCAGTCTTAGGAGATTCGATCTGAATCTCTAATCAGAATGCACAAGGTCAGGGGGAATGACTAACTAGGACTCAGGATGAAGGAACCTCAGAGAGAATGTGAATGGTTGTAGGGGGATCATTCAGTTGAAAAGAATGATCAGTATTGACTGACTAAGATTCAAGACACTAAATTCAGGGCTTGTCACCCTGATAGGTCACATGTGGTATCAGTCAGAATACAAATCTGACTGACTGGTATGTTTCCTGATTTATATTAAGCCATCTTATCTTGCTTGCATCATCCTTGATACTGTTTGCCGTATTGTCAAATCAAATTATTTTGTCATTTAATCCCAGCCATTCATTTAATATTCAGTTATTATTTAATGTAATTTATTTGAATTAAATACGGACATGCTGTGACGCGCATTTAATGCACAGTGGGCGGGAACAGTTTTTGATAAAGTTTTGACTCATTACTTTTGAAAATCAAAGAGTCTCCATGCATCTTGCGTTTTAATCTTAACCATTGAATCTCATGTCATTACATTCTGAGCCTTTCGATTAAAACTGAATTTTAGTATAATTAAGGGAAGTTTTTGTTATTGCAACCTTTACGCACTCAAATCTTTCCTATTTTATATTCCTCTCTGCAAACCGATTTTTCTTCATATCTTCAACCTCATCTATGGCTTCTCCGTCTGTGGATTCGTTCTTTGGGAATTTGTTCCATCTCAGAAACGAGATTCACTGGGAACCGTTTGGAGATTTTACTTCTAACTATCCTGACATCTTACCTGTGAAGGAGCTCTTTGAAAATGCAGGACTTCTGCGGTTTATCACAGCAAGACCCCAGAGACTACATCATCGCCATGTTGCTGCCTTCTACATCAAAATGGCGCAGAACAAGGACTCTCAGGAGTGGGAGACGTGCATTCCCCTGACTTCTTGTGTGAAGGGGAAGGATGGTGAAGATGAGATGACCAGGAAGTGGGTCACTCTCAACCTTAGGTAGAAGATTAAGGAGGTTTTTAATCTTCCCCACTCTGGACGAAGCCCTATCGACTACGGGTTTGGGACTGAGAAGGATTATCTCCAGTCTCTCTGCGATGGTGATGTTGTCTTGAAGTCGGGCCTGAACAAGTCCGTTCTGAGGACTGAGAATCGTTACTTCTTCTACCTGACTAATCAGGGGGTGGTGGGGATTGCTGGAGGGCTGGAGCAGTTCTCGAGGCCAAAATTATACACCATGATGGAAATCTCAGATGCCTCAGTGCACAACTTTCACTGGGAGGATTACTTCCTCCATCTACTGGTATCTGAGACCAACAAGATCAAGTACTCGCCGGAGGGTCAGGCGACTTTTGAGGCCAAAATTCACTTTGGCACCAAGATTTCTCTGATCTTGGAAACCCTGGATCTTGGTGATGTGGATCAGGCCTAATCACTCGAGATTCCAGCGAAGATCGATCTCTTCAGAGCCTATTCCGGTGATGCTGGCACAAAGAAGAGACCAATAACCCAGAAAAAGAAGGCTCAGGCAGGCACGACTAGAGGAGTCAAGGCTCAGGCGAGCAAATCTTCAGGGGATCTTATTCCAAAGCCAGCGGAGGAAAAGTCCAAACCCTCAGGACCCAAGCAACAGAAGCTGACATTTCTATATCCGGGGTCAGAGGAGAGAAAGAAGAAACTTGTGGAAGAGAAGGCTGCTGAAGAAGTGATTCAGCATTCAACTCCGGAGAGGGAACCAGCTCAGGCCGCTCTTAAAATTGCTCCCATCTCGGCTGTTCCGGATGTTGCACCCTCTGATCCAAATCCACTGATCCTCAATATTGCATCAGCTTATCAGGGTTTGGAGGCCCACTCAGGTGAGGATCAAGGGGAACCTGCTCAGGTAGAAGGAGTTGAGAAGGAGGTTGCTGAAGCGGTTCAGGCTGAAGCCTCATGGCCATTCCCTGTGCCCGACGAGAACACATTGGCTGACTTTGAAATAGTGGCAAGGGGAACGGCTGTGGAAATGGTGGAAAAGAGGTTTCCTGACCTCTCAGATGCTCAGAAAGAGGCGGTTGTGCAACATCACACCTACACCATGATCAGGAATGCCACCTGGCCTGAACTATGTCAGCTCGGAGAGTCGAGAGGATGGGACAAAATGGCTGAATCTGAAGCTGCTCTCTTCGATCACTTTGAGGTAAATTCCTTACATCATTTGATCAAGATGGTAGACTTTATCAAAACCGTCCGACGCATTTATCCTGAACCCGAGCCAGAAAGGGTAGAGAAAAAGAAGGAAGTTGAGAGGGAGGTTGTTGTGATTGCTAATGACATTCAGCAAGGTGGCACTGAAGGGGTCAGTGCACCGGCCGATGAAGCACTCCTGGGACCCGGGACTGCAGAGGCTTCAGGAGAGGGTTCAATAGGTCTGGTCCGAGTAAGAGGAAAATGGATCACCCCAGAGTCATTATATGTTCAGAACTCCTCACGAGCTCTTGCCAATCTTCACAGAAGGGTAATCCTCATCAAGAGAAAAACAAGTCAGGTTGGTTCAAATTCTGAAGCTCTGAATAAGAAGATGAATAGGCTGGATCGAGACCTGAACGAGATGGGTACTGATATGCATGCCGCAATCGACCTTCTCGGAGAAGTTCGGACACAACACTCAGTAGATCTCACTGTTATTACTGAGCAAGCAAAAGGGGCCATTCAGAGCTGCAATTAGATGGTCTCTGATGCACAAACTCAGCAGGAGAACAAGCTTGCCACTTTTCTTGATCAACAACTGTCTGAGAAGGTTGATCAACTGGTTGATGAAAAGCTGGCCAAACTGAAGGATGAACTGAAGGAGGAGCTACTGAGTGAAATGTCCGCACTGGAGAAAATGGAGATTGCCTCTGCCCTGGACAACCGAATGACGAGCTTTAAAGGTCGACTGAAGGCCGAAATAATTCAGCTATTGACAAGCTCAGTGTTGGTCTGAGAGGGATGGCGGGGCAGATAGGGCAACTGCAGGCTAAGCAGACTGAGATGGATAGTCAGTTCACTTTATTGGCGGAGTCAGTAAATGAGGTTGTTGGCCGAATCAACGATGATGATGCCAAAAAGGGGGAAGGGAAGAAGCAAATTGCTACTACTGGAAAAGCCAAGAAGAAAATCTTCCCCCCTGAACTGAAAGCTGCGGACAGAAAAAGGACTAGGTCCGTCGCTGCCATCGAAGCTACTGAAGGTTCCGATCCGAATAGGTTGAGGTCCTCTGAGGATCCTGCTCTGGAAACCTTGTACACTGAGATGGAGGAACATATGCACCCGGGGATGACCATTCAGAAGAAGATGATGATGACTGAGGCGGAGAAGTTAGCGAAGATGAAGGAGATTTCGCTACTCAGTCAGATCCAACGGTTAAAAGAGTCCAATGAGTACCTGACTTCGCAGGTTCAGAAGAAGAAATTTGTACCTTCTGGATCTCGAATGAAGACTCAGAGGAAGTTGGTGGTCAATCCAGGTCAAAGTCCTCCTCCACTTCAGTTTGTGGAGGATTTCATCCCGATTGAGATGTTGGAGGTATGGATTCCGATCCGGAATAGGTGGGCTTACCTATTCAATGTGGTGGGGTTATGGGACGATGAATCTGAAGAAAAAGACGTCATACTCCATCACTGGATGGCACAGGAGCATCCGGATCTCTGGGCTGAAATTATCAGACATGCTAACACTGAAGGTGTAGAGATCGCTCCTCCAGAATTCATCAAGTATCCTCCTCCACTCTTCAGGAACTCCAAGCAACTGGACCGGAAAGCAATATCTAAAGAAGTCGTCAGGGTAGGACGCGCTGCCGGGGCCGTTGGTGATCGGAACAGGATGAAGCTGGTCCTAAACCGAGTCTTGGAGATGAATGAAATTCCTCAAGCTGCTTGGAATAAGGATGAAGACTAGATCAGGAGCTAGTTGTTCAGGAAATTGTAATAGCTTCAGTATACTTGTACTATTGTGATCAATCAATGAAGTTATTTATTTTCCTGAGTACAACCTATTGTTGACTCCTGAATTTTCTTTTTTGTATCCTTATCAAGAACTGTTCTAACCCATTCCTTGTTTTCATCTTATAGACTAAGTGCCTAGTTTGTCAGGTGGTACTGAGTTATTTTCACTGACTAAGTTAGTTGATTGTATAGATGAATAGGAATTTGCTTAAGGGTTTTGGCATCATCAAAAAGGGGGAAATTGTTGGGACAATCTGAGTATTTTGATTAGATCCCAAAACCCCTGATGAATTTGCCTAAGTACAGTTGTTCAGGATTGTATAGTTCATGATAGTTAGGTTAGGGATTCAGTTCAGGGGGAACGTGCTGAAGACTGAAGAATATTGGAGTCGACCCAATTTACTGAACTCTGAATGTAATCCATCCTGAAGAAGTCAGAGTCAGTCAACTGAAGATTGCCTGAACTGAAGCTGAAGAACGAAGCCTGATGATCCGTCCTGAAGTACCGTTGCCTGATGTTTCTACTGAGTACACTAAGCATACTCAGGACAGAACTTAGTCAGTGAAGAGTAAGTGTTACCTATCGGGCTGTGCTGAATGCACATAAGACCTGACTTAGGCATTGGTTCAGTTTACCTGAATTATGTAAGACCAAAGCTAAAAAGGGTTATAGTTACTGGGCTGAATAACCTATCAGGCTGTGCTGAATGCACATAAGACCTGACTCGGGCCTTGGTTCAGTTTACCTGAACCATGTAAGTCAAAAGGAAAAAGGTTATTTATGCTATGGGATAAGAGACAAAGAGAATGTCAGTAAGACTCCAATAAGACAAACATTCAGGCTGAGTTATTAACAAGAGACTCAGAGTATTGAATGTACGAGGAAGGACAAATGTCAGAAGATCAACTAGCCGTTTGAACGGAAAGCCAATGATCTCTCGACACGTATGTACGGAGTCTGTGTAGCATTTAATGCGGCATTTAATGCGTCTCAGAGTTGCAGGCGGCGGGTCAAACTTGCCAGATTAAGCATGGCGATTAGGTCAACAGTACATCTAGC
>JAPKLY010004754.1:0-13882 GCA_026898435.1 Prunella vulgaris
ATCCACCGAAATTGAGATTGGAAATAAATCTAATAATTTTTTAACCTTTATGTATATAGATACGTACTTCAAGCAGTACATATGATTGAATTGGTGTTTGGGGTATTAATGAATTAGTCTCTGAGTAGTGATTTATTTTTGGGCATTAGTGATTTGGTCTTTGAGTATTAGTGATATTTCATTGGGATATTAGTGATTTTTTTAAGGTATTAATGATTTGTTCTTGAGGTATCAGTGAATTGTTCTTTGGGTATCAGAAATTTGCCCTTGGGGTATTAATGATTTGTGTTTGAATATTTGTGAGGAGATGTGTGTAGAAGCTGTAAGAAAAGGATTGCTTGGAGACTTCTGCTGGGTTATTGGAGGATGACAATGAGAAACTGAGGCGTATTGCCACTGAATGGGAAGAGAAAAAAATGTGTGATCTTCATTGTTTGTCGAAGATGAAGAAGTTAATGAAAAAGTGCATCTTGAAGGTGAGTAGGTTGTTTTTGTTATTTTTTCGATTCTTTGAGATATTGTCTTGTATAAAAAATTTGGTTTTTTTATTGTACATTTTCAAAATAATCATCCCGTGTCGCCTATTTTTATGCTATACCAAATAGTAGAGACTCAAAATCCATATTCCACTGAATTGTGTTCTCCAATCAGTGCTTTGAGACAAGAGAATTTAATCTTGAGCTTCTCACTCGATACATATTTTTCTCATATAATTTAGATGTGTAAAGTTCAAGCTACTTGAGTCTATGATTGAAGAAGAAGAATGGTCATGTAATATAGATTAATGGGTTACGATATGACACATGGGATGGGACTAATTGTTTTGGCATATGGCTTATGTAGAATGTCTTTTGTGGTTTAATCAGCAACATATGCACACAAATAACACATTCTAAAAACATATTTAAGTGATAACTAAAATAACTCACTAATACCTCATAAATAAGTCATTAATACTAAAAAACTAATTCACTAATACCCCAAGAACAAATGTATTATACCTCAAGAACAGTTTATTAATACATGAAGAACAATTTAGCAATACCTGAAAAACAACTTAAATATATTCCAAGAAAAACTCACAAATACCCAAGAACAAGTGGATCTATATCAATGGAACAAATAATATCAATGGGTTTATTCATTTATATATAAATTGTTTATTGTGTATTATTTATTATTAATTATTCATTTATAAATTATAATTGTGGGTATTATAAATTATTCTTTGGGTTTATTCATTTATCAATTATTCATTTATAAATTATTTTTTGTGTATTATAAATTATTATTTGGGTATTATAAGATGTTCATTGTGTATTATAAATTGTTCTTTGAGTGTGAACAAGAATCCTATAGTGTGAACAAGAATCCTGATAAGCAATCTTCAAGAAGTGCAGTAAACAAAATGGCCTATAGTCTGCTGCATATTCAACAAATAACTGAGAAACAAAACAATTCTATAATAAAACTAATTAATAACAAGTGCAGTAAACAAAATGGCCTAGACAATTAATATATTGCAGCCTTCAACTAATAGTTATAGATTTCCAGTACCTGACTTCATATGCTATAACTATTAAAATATCATCTTGCAAGACATAAGTAGTCACTTACAGATCCTGAGAAAGACCCAAATTTCCCCAAGATCGAGATGAGATGGATCCACCTCGGACAAATTCCAGCAATATATTTGGTAAATCCTTCTCACTAGCAGTTCCCAAGTACATATGAACAGCAAGAAAATATGGACTCGGATCATAGGTCGAACACACTTGTAATTAAACAATGCAATATAATTTATTTGTGCTGACCAAAAAAGTAAATACCCCAAGAATAATTTATAATACCCCAAGACCAACTCACAATACTCCAAGAACAATTCTCAATACCCGAAGAACAAATAACAATACCCGAAGAACAAATCACAATACCCCAAGAACAAGTCATAATAGCCCAAGAATAATTTATAATACACCAAGACCAACTCACAATACCCCAAGAAAAAGTAAATAATTAAACTAAAAAGAAGATCCAAATAATTAATGAGAAAATTAAGCAATTGTTCTATGGGTATTATAAGTTGTTCTTTGGGTATTATAAGATGTTCTTTGGGTATTATAAATTGTTCTTTGAGTATTACTCGATTATTTATTAAATTTTCATTTATAAATTATTCTTTGGATATTATAAATTATTATTTGAGTATTATAATTTGTTCTTTATGTATTATAAATTATGCTTTGGGTTTATTCATTTATCAATTATTCATTTATAAATTGTTCATTGAGTATTATAAATTATTCATTGGGTATTATAAATTATTCTTTGTGTATTCATTTAGTAATTATTATTGAATTTGAGAGATGTTGTCATATGTTTTGCAAAATTGAATAAGCTTAATTAAACTGCAGATCTATCATATTTAATTGTTGTACGTGTTGGTGTTGTCTATTATGTTGAGGAAGACTAGATAAAAGTAAAACCCGTTAGTAAGGTAGAAGAATGAATCAACAATTTAGGTGCAACTTGCTTTGAATTCTTCAATAAACTATCTATTATTTTTATTAATAACTATAATTATCACATGTTTATTCTCATTTTTAATAAAAATTCCCACTTTAATATATAGCTATATATATATATATATATAGATGTAAATAACTTTTATTAAAATATTATTCATTTTTACAATTTAATCACGATTTTCTAATTTTGCAGAATGTTTTGTAATGGTGCAGGAAAGATGTGTTTGGAAGAAAAAGATATAAGCAGTGATGCTAAGGGTGTAGGAATTTAAAATTTAAATTCTTGGCAAAAACGAAATTGGATTGGAAATAGTCAAAATTGAAGTTTAGTGCACAGAAGAAGCACTCTTTATTAAATACTAATTCTTGATTAAGATCTCCAAATATAAGTTAAATATAAAATGAGTCCTGATTAAAGTTCTTATTTTTATAAAATAATAAAATTTTAGTAAGAAATGATACTCCCTTTATTTTACAAGAACTTGTAAGAAGGAGGAAAATACATATTAAAAAATGAAATAAACAGTTATTTGAGTGATAATTTGGTAAAATTTTACTATAAAATAAAATAAAAATAAGAAATACATAACGGAACATAAAATTTGATACAATGATTCTATTCCATCAAGTTAATGATCGTTTACCAACAGAAAGCATATGTCTCTTGTGCATAAAGTAAATGGCAATGAAATCTATATATTAGTAACACTTGTGTGAACAAGTAGTACTCCCTCTGTCCCGTAGGAATTTGCACACTTTTCTTATTTGGACGTCCCACACAAATTTGCCACTACTAAAAAAGGAAGCATTGATTTACGTGCACACTCACAAATCTTTACACATATTTACCCATATACCACTACTTTATATATAAAACTATTTTTTCTTAAAAAATGTGCCGTCCCATAGGGTGCAAATTCCTACGGGACGGAGGGAGTACTATTCTGGCAATAAAATACTTAATTTTTAAAGCTAGCTAGACGACTTGCATTGACCAACTTGGAAAGTAAATTTAAAGTGAGGGGAAATTTAATGGTGTTTTCCTGCCTGATACTATTTCCCCACCCACACCACACAAATACTATCTCCATTACTATTTTTCTTGCTAATCCTCTGTTTTGAAGCTACTATATCGATCTTTAGTACTTTGATCTAGAAACTAGATCTTATATATATATATATATATATATATATATATAATAATAATTAGTGTGGCGATATCTCTTCATTTTTCACAAAATATCTACCTCCCAAGAAACATCTTTTGTTGTCTTCTTCCAATCTTGCAATTTAGTATCGGTCGGAATCATACATATGTTTGGAATAGATAAATTTTTGAGAGAGTTGAGAAAGCACTGCCTCGGTGAAAGGTTTTTATATACACAAAAGTCTGTTTCTGCCATGAATTTGTTTTTTATTTTGCAGGGATGAAGAAGAAGAGAAGATAGGGTCTGCGATGAGGACGAAAGTAGAAGAAGAAGAAGAAGAAGAAGAGAAGATAACCAAAGAAGACGAAACTCCCAAATTGATTGACTTGGTGTTTGGTTGGTCCATACAGGATGTTATGAACAAAGATCTTTACAAGAATGAGGTGCTCTTATACTGTTTTTGCCATGTTAACATTTACTACCACATCTTACTCCATCACGAGTTTATGCACGTGCACATTTCGATGGGCAACTTTGTTTGATAGTGTTCTATTGTTAGGTTGATCGAATTCCAGAGAATTTTACATCTGTAGAACATTATTTAAGCTCATTTATCACCCCTCTCATCGAAGAAACACATGCCGATCTCCGATCCAATATGATGGGGGTGCACTCTGCACCTGCTCGTGAAATTTCTCAAGTTACAATGAGTTCTCATTTTAGGGAACCTCACAACTTGAGTTGCATACTCAAGTTGATGATTTGAATGGACCTAAAAGATCATATGTTGTTGCCTTAGTTCAAGGTATGAAGGATGAAGAAACCAACTCGATTCTGATCCAATCCTCGACACCAATCTTTTCCGAAAACGGAGGAAAAGGGAATGAACTATTTGCTGTGTATCTTACAAACATGACAACTAACATGAGGATATGGCATGCATTGCATCCTTGTGAAGGTGGATTTTCGCCGATAATCAAATCCGTGCTTAGGACAAATCCATGTGTAAGATTCAATACATGATTTTAACTTGTTACTTGAACTCATGCTTCTTGACATTATGCATTGCTGTGCAGAGAGAAGATGACTGTGGTCTTTGCTGTGGAGAAAATGAGAGTAGTGAGCTGGTGAAGATGAGGGAAGTTGTAAGCTCATTCGGGCTGGATGGCTCTCAAAGGGATGCTGTTATGAATTGTCTTGCATTAACTGAATGTGATCATAGGAATAGCTTGAAGCTGATATGGGGTCCGCCTGGGACTGGAAAGACGAAAACAATCGCAACGCTAGCCTTCTCGTTGTTGAGAATGAGGCAGAGGACTCTTATTTGTGCTCCGACAAATGTTGCTGTTGTAGGAGTGGCTAAACGGTTGATGAGTTGCCTGGTTGGGAGATTGGAGCATGATACATATGGATTAGGGGATGTAGTTTTGTTTGGAAATGGGAAGAGAATGAAGATTGATGAACATGATGACCTTTATGATGTGTTTCTTGATCATCGTATTGAGATATTAGGTGCATGCTTTACCCCTTTAACTGGGTGGAGAGGAAGTCTGGATCAGATGATACGCTTGCTTGAAGACCCCAAAGCCCAGTATCAATCTTACTTGCTACAACAAATGGCGGAGAAAGAAGATGACGAAGAGGATGATGATGATGAAGAGGGGCAAAAGCCTGGTGAAAAGGGTTCTGTTGAAAAAGAAAATCTTGATGAAATATCCAAAAGCAGATTGTTGAAGAAGATGGTCATTCAAAATGCAAAGAAGAACAAAAAGAAAAACAAAAAGGGAAAAGGGAAGGAGAGAGAGGGTAGGATTTGTAATAATGTTCCATTGACATTTGAGGAGTTTTTTGTTAAAGAAGTTGTGGCAATTGGAGAGCAGTTGAATTTTTGCACTATAGCATTGTACACTAATATGCCTACTTCATTACTTCCTTTGGAAGTAGTAAAACTCATGTTTAGAGTTCTTGATTTTCTCAAGCTTCTTCATAAACATGTCATCAATGGAAGGGGATTAGCAGAGGATTTATTTGGACAGAATGAATCAGGGATGACAAAGAAGACAACTGGTTTACGCGATATCAGATCGCAGTGCCTGCAAGCGCTCGAACACCTCCACAAATCTTTCTCAGACGTCCCAGAATATTCGGAATATTATGAAATCAGGAACTTTGTTATGAAAAATGTCTACTTGGTCTTTTGCACTGTTTCAAGCTCTGCAAAGTTGCACACCGATGGAATGTTCAATTTGGTGATAATTGATGAAGCTGCACAAGTTAAAGAATGCGAATCATTGATCCCCTTGCAGCTTCCGGGGCTTAAGCATGCTGTGCTCGTCGGCGATGAGAAACAACTCCCTGCAATGGTCATAAGCAAGGTTCATTTCCTATCAACTTTCAAAAGTACATAAATGATTTCTATTTTCTTATAGTAATAATCTGGTTCTAACATCTAAGAATAATTGAAATTTATCACATCGTATAAAATTATATTGTTCTGTTCATGTACCTCGTAGTAATATAATTAATATGTTAAATGGATTTGTTCTTTTTAATTTGCAAAATATAAAATTAACATACTTTCAAATAAGAGCATGTATGGAGTGAAAGGAGTTTATACATGAATTATTTGTAATTACGTTTAATAGAAAAACTCGTATCGTTTAGTGATTGCAATTAATATTCTTTAGTGATAACAATTACTCCCTCCGTCCCGGAGCAACTTGCAAGTGGTGGAGGGCACACAAATTAAGGAAAAAAAGGAATAAAGTAAAAAAAGTAGTGTTTTGAGGGTTAATTTGGTAAAATTTTATGTAAAAAGTAAAGAAGTTAGTTGGATGAGTGTAATGTGAGCCCAAAAAGTGAAAAAGTAATGGCATTTTGTGTAAATATGTAGATATTGTGATGGTGAAGTTTATAAAAGGGTTTCCATTTTTGGCCTTGCAAGTTCCTCTGGGACGTTCCGAAAAGAAAAACCTGCAAGTTCCTCTGGGACGGAGGGAGTAATATCTTTTAGTGGCAACAACTATTCATATCTTTCATGCCATTCAACTTATACTCCTTAAAAAATACAATTTGTACCCTCCAAAATTAATATCTATTAGTAAAATAATACATACCCTTCAATATAGTTTATATGTATAAATCATTCTTTCTATAAAATTGTATAATAGAAGCTTGACCACTCACAAGTCTAACATGATGATACGGAAGGCGTTTCACTCTTGCCAAGTTCAGTTATCGATTTGTATGTCAAGATAAGATGAAACGCAAACTTTGTTATGAAATTTTTTTATAGTACGAATTATTAGATATATTTAATGATATTATTTTTACAAATTTGTAAATTAAAATTACAATGTATAATATAATATTAGTGATATTTAATGGGGTATTTTATACTATAAAGTATAAACACGTTTATCAATATAACGGCTCAAGATTAAAAGTATAATTACTATTATCATCTTCAAACTAAACTATAGGACCAAACTAACCTCTAATATGATTTAATCATTACCCCATTAATACAAATAATCTACAATAATTTTTATAATTATATTTTTGCAAATTCATGTTACCCATTTATTGAAGTGTGTTTAAAGCTATATAAAATGAAAAAAAAATTATGAAACATGTTTATATATGACTGGGAAGATTGTAATGTGAAATTTGTTCACAGTGAAACTAATTTGTTGTATTTTTAGTAATGACAATTCATGTTTTTTAATAAAATAACTCATATTTTTTATACCATTCAACTCATACTCTATTCGCTCCACAAAAATTTGGAAACTTTTCTTTTCGTGACGTCTCACATAAAAAAAGTAATCATTTCATAAACTCTATCCTCATAATATTTAAACAAAATGTCACTACTTTTTAATTTTACACTCAATCTAACTAACTTCTTTATTTTATACATATAAGTCAAATTACTCCTCAAAATATTATTTTTTTCATTTTATTCCACATTTCTTTAATGTGTGTCCCCCTCTCCTTGCAATTACTTATGGGATTGTGAGAGTATTTTTTAACGAAAATAACTTGTACCCTTTAAAATTAATATTCCCCCTGTCCACTAACTGTGTGCACCTAATTTTGCATGTGACTTAATGCAATAAGTCGGAGGATAATTTTGGGGTATTGTGAAATTCATTTATGAATAAAATGAATATTTTTTAAAAATAAATCACTTAAAAATAAAGTTGCGTACTTTTAATAGAAAGAAGGAATATCCTTTTGTAAAAGCAATTCATACCCTTCAAATAAATTCTATTATGAATCAGTGACACTATGTATTTGCCGTAATCGAGACATCCACAAAAAAAGTTTATATTATTTAGATGGAGGAAATAGTATATATATATATATATAGTGAGAGTGTGTTTTGTTTTATGGATAAATTAATCTATTTTGTCAAAACATGCATTTTTTTTGCGTAATAGATTAGTTTATTCATTAAACAAAACACGCCCTGATAAGACTTAGAATCATAAAAATTTATTGATACAAAATAGGGGGTGATAGTATGTAAAGTAAGTATCTTGTACACTTGGTGCACTCACTCAACCGTTAAATTGTTTACATTACTTTGAAAATTGTGGGCTAATTACATTTAAAAATTTACATTGTTATTAATTTTCGGAGTAAATATTTCATTGTATTCAATCCACATTCAATATAAATAATTTCATATGTTGAGTGAGTACAGCGAGTGCATCTGAGACATTCGATAATATATAAGCCTAGCATAATAAATTAAGTGAAATCTTTAATGTTGACACAAGAAAACAAGAATTAGTGGTGTACATGTCAAATATTGAAGAAGAAAATTCTTAAACATATGCCCCACTAAAATAATTCTCCACATATTTTTCTTTGGTCAATTTCAGAAGGCTGATTGGAACACTACATGGAAATAATGTGACAAAGCTTGGAAAGCAAGATAAAATTGGACAAATTACCCCTGATCCCTGACCCACATTCACTCTAATTAATATAAGTTGGCTAGCTAGCTATTTAGTTTCTTCCTCACATGAACAATATCCTGCATAAAAAATGTATGAGAAACAATTATTCAGTATATCTTCGATTCCCTTGTTAGGGTGCATTTGGGAGAGCTTATTATGTATTTTCTCCGGTGGTCGGATTGGGAACGACGACGACGATCGGAATGATGCTGCAACTTCTGCTAATTTAGCCGCTCAAAAGCATTTCCGACAACTTCAACATGTTAAGGGAACTTAGTTTGGGTACTAATTCCAAGTTTCATCCATGTTGTCTTTTTTAATTTCTGCCAACTTTTAATTTGTTCTTGTAATCCATCCGATTTTTGTGAATTCTGTTCGAGTTAAATTTGAATTTAATTATTGCATATTTAATTATATATATATGTATATATATATATGTTCGTTATTTAAATTGTATATGTATTTTCTCATTCTCTTTTCAGATCATCTATGTCAGATACGTACCGTTTCTTGTGATTTAAAATTACTATACATAATCGTATATAAATGTAAAATTTATATGGGACTATCTCAATTATGACATGTGAATATGTGATAGATAAATCAATTTTGTGATATCTTCAAACTTAATTTTGATAATTGTTGCAAAATATAGTATAAAAACCATGTTTACTACATGAGGTTATCTCATAAAAATTCCTAGACGTATAAAATGGTATTATTAATTTTTAAAACGAATATAAAAAATACACAAGAATGCTCCTTGAAATATGAGATTTCAAAGTAGGAGAGTGTCTTTCAAATTTTACGAGAATGAAATTTTATTTTTTTGTTTTACCCTTATATAGGTAGAATTAATGTTTATTTTCATGTGGTTATATTATTTTGTTGTGCTCCAATTTTTTTAAAAACGTTTATTTATAATAAAAAGCTAATACAATAATGTATTATTACTTTTATTATATGTATGTATATTTGATACTATTAGACTAACAAATTATTATCATAATATAAAATATTATAATATCAATAATTACATAAAACGATATGTATAAATACATGCAAAATAAATTTCATAAGAGAGTCCCTTTTCTCAATACACCATTGTTTAGGTCATGGCTACTTAGTAGTCCATCTCCGTCCTTATAAAAAAAAAAAACTAATATTATTACAATTTAGAATTAATGACAAACAACGTGCATGTATCTTAAGATGGTAGAAAAAAGAACATGAGCAAGAGCCAAGAAGTCACTTGCTGATCTAAAAGCAAAGGACTGTAGGTGGAAAAAAAGAATATATTATAAATTGTGTCACTTTTCTATAATACGTGACTATAGAATAAAAGATCAAAGGACTGTAGGTGGAATAAAAATTCACACGGATATTATTAATATATTATAACCAGGTGAGTTAGCTCATCTGGCCACCAGACTCCTTACTTGGGTGAGTGACTCGAGTTCGATTCCTTTTGAGAACGAATAGGGGGGAGATATAAGCTTGACTTGGAGATTCAGTGAACTAACTTATAACTATTAAAAACTAATATTGAATATTTAGATATAAAATATGCTTTTACATTTTATCATTATTAAAAATATTTTTAATAAAAATAAATATATTTTTTATGAAAATAAATATGTGAATGAGAGAGAGATTGAAAGACATAAAAAATAAGTTGATTTGATTGTATTGGGTTGAGTCATAGTAGAGTGAAATGAAAATTTAGATGTGCACATTTCAAGTAGAATAGGATGAGGATGTAGACATCCCTAAGGGTATGTTTTCTTTTTGGTTCTAAGTGTGCGACGGAAGTCATGATAATAAAATTCTAAGATTTTAAAATCTTGATGAATAACATAAGTATATGTATTAGTTTTTGGAGTCTGATAAGGCGGAATTTTGCTTTATGTCAAATTAAATTTTATATAATTGACTGATCACTACCTTACTCTCTGCTCTCTCTGCTACACCTCCATACGATATTACGATGACTCCCTCTCTTTGATTTTTGAAATTCGAATACAAATGAGGGCTCTGCGATTCATGGTGGAAAGGGATTTTGGGTGATTCAGGACCATGGCTATATATGGATTTACGTGTTTAAGTTTGTTTATATTCTTGAGGATTTTAGGGTTCATGTGCAATCAGGCTCCAGTGATTTTTTTGATGAATTGAAAGCCATCAAATTAAAACCTCGCTGTGAAATCATTGGCGGCCAATTGTTGGAGTTGTTCAAGGGTTTATTCTGGAATCCTTTCTTTCGCTTATTTTGTGATCATGTCGGACACTCTGCATCCTAATTTCATAAAGGATCGATTATCTGAATTTTTGCACGCATCTCGTGCTGGAAAGGGTTTTGTGGGCGATGACTTTGGCGACTCCTCATCTGCGACTTCTCAGGCACGGCCAAATCCCGATCGTGACGTGATTAAGGCTATGGATACTTTCTTTTCGGGTTTTTACCATTACGTACGCTGCTTCTCTAAGCGCGATTCCACGGCGGCAAATCCAGGGATTGCTGAATGTGAGGACGCCTCAGGCGACCCGGGGCTTCTTTCACGGGACGCCGGGAATCCTCTGATGGTTCTGGGCAAATCCGGCAACGGGGCTGTGCAGGCGCAGGTTGATTCTGGGGCTCTTCCTACGACACCAAATTGCACCTCTGCCTCCTTGATGGATATTGATCCGGCTTCCTTCGCACTTCGCCAAAACTTACCAGACCCTCCTCATAGGTCTACGGGTGACCTGGATGCGGGCTTCGGGCCTCGTCCATTTGTACAGCCTGGGTTGAGACAACAGCCTGTTTCTGATGCACAGACGGGTGAGAGAAGGTCATTTGCACAGGTAGTTACCGGGGGTACTGCAACGACTCCTGGGAAAGATCATCCCTCAGACCTAAATCCAGTTTCTAAACCGGTTAGGCAAGGTGAGTTTTACATTGTTGAGGTGGATGAATTGGCGTATCAACAAAGTGTAAGGGACTTTGGTACTGCTCTTATTGGTCGCATGTTTACTCAACCGGGGAAACCGTCGTTGACTCATCTGGCTCTTTTGGAGGCACTCAAGGGCACTTGGCGATTATCTTCGGATTTAAAGGTAATTCCTATGGGGAAAGGCTACTTCACTGTGCTTTTTGGTTCGGAAGCTGATAAGGACAGGGTAGGTAAACGTCAAAGTTGGCAACTAGAGTCGGGACATTTTCAGCTGCAAAATTGGGTTCCGGATTTCAACCCTAACAAGATAAATACTTCTTTGGTCCAAGTCTGGGTACGTTTCATGGACCTGCCAATTGAATACTGGCATCCGAAGATTTTAGAATCACTTGCTGCTGTTGTAGGGAATTTAATCCGGGTTGATAGAAATACTGTGGAGCGCACGATGGGACATTACGCACGTATGCTTATTGAGGTGGATTTAAAAAATAATTTGGAGCAACGAATTATGTACAAGAGGGCTAACCAATTTGCTTTCACTACGTTACACTATGAAAATCTTCCGGAGTTTTGTAGGGAGTGTAATGTAGTGGGGCACTCAACTAGCAAATGCTCCAAGTCTGGGCAGGTTAAACCGGGCACAGAAAAGAGAGGAAGGAGTCGAAGTAAGCAAAAGAAACGGAGCATTCCGACGCAAGAAGTGGGTCATAACGCCGGGCAAGCTGCTACCGTGGATTCTGAGTTGGATAATGAGGCGGCAGGTCTTGCTGGAGGTGAGGGGATTTCGTTGAATTCTCCTCAGCGAGAGGAGGACTTAAGTCGGGCTTTGGTTCCTCTTAACTCTGACTCCTCTGCCCCTGCTGCTACGGATGCAGATTTAGGGTGGGAGGAAGTCGGGTTCTCTCGATCCCGGACAAAATTTCAGTTCCAGGATGTTTCTATACCAACAGGCGTCTCTATCAAAAAGGCCCTTCGCGAGGTAGAGCACGCCCCACCTCACAGGTTTCCGCATGAGATTTCGGGAGAACACCTGAGGCCTGCTACAAGGCCACCCCGTGAGCCCCCTGGACTTGCTGATGGGCAGCAGGGGTACAGTGAGTTTCACCATTCACTTGCACAGCGCGACTGTGCTCTCTCCGCAGCTGGTGTGCAACAAGGCGACTCCTCTTTGCCGGTGGACACTGCTACATTTGTGATTGATAACTTGGCTCCTAAGTCAAATGAGATGGCTTTGGTTGCGCGTCGGAGCTGGGCGGATCGACTAGAGGAGGATGATATGTTTTCACAGCCGCCGAAGCATGACTCGAATCTGGATCGATGATTGTATTGTCCTGGAATACTCAAGGGTTAGGGAATGATCAAACAAGGAATGCGTTGTTGGCCCTTTGTCAGTTACATAAACCAGATGTGGTGGCAATTTTGGAACCCAAAGTTCTGTTTTCGAGCATCTCGGTTGGATTTTGGAGATTAATTAATCTCACGTGTGTTGCGCAAAATGAGATGTTGCGGCTGCGTCCTAACATCTGGGTTCTTTGCCGTCCCTATCTGGTTTCAGATTTCTTTATGAGGATATGAATAAGGAATATGTTAGGACTTAACTGTTTTTGAGTTTGCCTTTCGGTTTATTTTTTGGAATTTCTCTGGCTTTGTATTCTGAGCCTGTTCCTTGGAAGTGTGGTTGGATGGTTGCACTCTTTTTCTTGTCCACAAGGGTGGTTTACGGCGAGGTTTTTAATGAGGCCCATTCGATCATTTTTGACACTTCCGTGAGTTTGGTTAACCTTTTTCTTTTCTTATTAATAAAATGATCTTATTCGTCAAATTAAATTTTATATTGAGTTATATTATTATACTAGTTATTCTCTCGTGCGATGCATAAATTGAATATTTTAAAATTTAAATATAAAATTATATAAATAATAACTTATAATAGATATTTAAATTAAGTAAAATGTAAAATTTACTTAGATTTGAGTATATTATATACATGTTATCTCAAATTCTTTTGAATAAAATATATTTTTCACTGACCAACACAAATATAAACTAAATTTATTTTATCAATTTTATTTAAAAATTTTACCATTCTAATTTTTTTTAATATAAAAAGATTATATTGTATATGATTGTTTAAAATATTTAATCAATCCTATAATTCTAAAATTATGCATTAAAATTTATAAAAAAAATTTATTTTTTACGTAAATTAGATAATCTAAGCAAAAAAACATTGACATTTCAATCGTATAATTAAAATCAATAGACAATCATTTTTATAATAACAAAATATATATTTAGAAATT
>JAPKLY010004755.1:0-13880 GCA_026898435.1 Prunella vulgaris
TCAGGATGGATTGCACATCAGACTTCAGTAAATTGGGTCGACTCCAACATTCTTCAGTCTTCAGCACGTTCCCCCTGAACTGAATTCCTAACCTGACTATCCTGAACTAGACAAAAACTGAACAACTGTACTTAGGCAAATTCATCATGGGTTTTGGGATCTAATCAAAATACTCAGATTGTCCCAACACAACATTAATCCTATAGTGGAATGAGATTAATGTTAATGGGTTGAATGACATTGGACTCAATGTTAGAATTCAAGGCCCAATGGGAGGTCCTATCTTAATTCTCCTAAAGTCCCCTCAAGTAGCCCAATTAAATGTCCAACAATGAATAAGATGATTAAAATAAAATAAAAAAATTTTGGGCCCAATTTTATTAAGATTTTCAAAATTTATATATATATAATTAGTGAGAGATATTATGAAAAATAGATATGTATCTTGAATACAAGAATATCTAATAAAATCAAGATCTTATGGGTATTATATGTATATTGATTTTTTCAAAAATTATGGAGAAAGAATATCAAGAATTGAATATTTAGTATTCAAGATTATCAAGATTAGAATATTTGATATTCATGATAATCGAGATTTGAAATATTAGATATTCAAGATCTTGTATTCTCATTATAAATATGAGATGATACAAGACTTCATTATTATTATTATTATTAGTAAGCAATTTTTGAAAATTGCAGAGTACTTGGGCAACAAAATTATTTTCTTCCTTGTGTTGTGATTATTCGTGTGGCCTCCCACCGGGTGCACAAATAAGGACAAGGGAATACTTGAGAAGGTTTTTGGGTTTGTCAAATTGAGGGTCTCAAGAAAGATGCCTTCAAATCCAATTATTGACAGTATCTGCCTATAGAGGATCTCAAAGGACGCCTTTGATCTCAACAGCCTTGCAAAAGCAGCTCAACCAAAAATGCCTTTTTTTCTCAGAAACTGCTTTTTCTCCAAGAGGTATAATTAACTAAATCCCTTAGTTCCGCATGTTTAGGGCTTTACGTGATATTATATGTTCATATGTTTTGCATGCAAAGCCTGTTGTTGGGTATACAATTATTTGATTTAATTATGTTTAAATCATGATATTAATTGTGGACTTAAATTTGTATTTGACGTAAATCCCGAATAGATCCGGTTTTAATTCCCCAACAACTGGTATCAGAGCCTGCTTCGGGCTGTATACGTTAAATTGTAAATTAAGTGTTTAATATTACATTTGAAAATTGGATAGTAGAATTGCTAGATCTTTTTTGCAGGTATCCAATTATCATGGTATTTAATATTTTTTTACGCATGCATCTATGATGATGCGGTTTTAAAATTCGATTCGTTCGGATCATTTTTCCCGTGAGAAAATCCACTGGTAGACTAGGATGTTTTTATGTAATAGACTTGTCTAGACGATAGGTTTATTTATTTTTTGTAAATAAATTGTAACCGATATCAAAGATGAAGAACAGAGATTTTAAGGCCCGAAGATAAAGTTGGTGAAATTTTGTTGCGGTCGAGTGGGAGCTTAATCGAGACGGACGATGAAGCTTGAAGACGAAAGATGATTACGATATCTCGTAATCAAAACGAGAAATTAAACCATGACAATTGGATATAACGTTCCAATTTGTTTAATTTATTTTGATGCATACTTTATTTATTTAATTTGATTAAATATTTTGATTGCATGAATATCGTCATGAAAACTCTCAACTCCGAAAATTACTAAGTATGTTTTAAATATAATTCGATATTTTATTCTAGATAATAAAATTGAATTATTTGGCCTCCATGACTTATTTGTTTGTGAAGTCTTTTGGCTACGCTTTGGCAAGCGTCTTTCTCCCTATCGAATAGGCCAAAAGATAAGTTCACATGAACGAATTCCCAAAAGGATGATTGTGGATTATTATTAGTGGCTGTATTGACCCTCCCATAGAGTGGCTTATTCAAAACAAAGTAATAATCCTGTATTTAATCATGGTTAATACTTAGATATAAAATTAGCATTTTATTACTCCCCATCGGAGTCCCTACCGATTTTATATGGTCAAGTGGGAGCCGACTATTAATTTTTTAAATTAAAAGTTTGTAATTGTTCTTGTTTGTAACTTGCTTAAATGTGTTTGCATAAACGTCCACACTCATCGTGGCTTATGTGAACTGTTTTAAGATGTTGGCCGATTTATGCTATGTATTTTTTTTTAGATTTTATACAAAGCATAATCGAAATTTTATGATAATCTTTGCGAATCGATGTATGTCTTGATGCAATGCATGTTTTATTTCAGTTCAGCATGTCGTCTCCTTTTAATCCACTGTTTACGATACTTAAAGATAACAAATTGGAAGGTGAAAACTATGTTGATTGGAAATGTCACTAATTTATTGTACTAACCGCACAACAACACAAATGGGTTCTTGACACCCCAAAGCACCCTACACATATGGATGATGCGGATGTTGCCGAAAGGGAATATCATAGGGAGTAGATGAAATCCGATGAAATGGCTAGGTGTACCATCTTGGCTTCAATGTCAGATGTGTTGCAACATCAACACCAAGACATGGAATCCACTTCTGATATGATGTTAAACCTTAGGGAAATGTTCGCTCATTAGAATCATACGGCTAGGCAAATCACCATGCGAGATATGTTGTCGCTGAAAATGGTGGAGGGAACGCCCGTAAGGGATCACGTTCTCAAAATGATGGGCTACCTCAACAAGTTAGAGGTACTTGGAGCGGAATATGATGCAGAAACCCAAGTTGATTTCGTTCTCCATTCTCTACCGAAAAGCTTTGAGCAGTTCCAGTTGAACTATATGATGAATAATCAAGAGTTCACGTTGGCATAACTCTTACAAGCTTTGGTATCGACGGAGACACTCATGTGACACCAAACTTAAGTCTTGGTGGCAAACGGTCCAACTTCTTCCGCACCTAAAGGTGGGAAGAAGAAGAAGACCAAAGGCCCGAACCATGCTAAGGGTAAGGTGACTAATGAGGGAGGGGTCAAGAAAGCTACCAAAGGGAAGTGTTTCAACTGCAGTGAAAAAGGACATTGGAGGACGGCCTGTCCCAAGCCAAAGAAGGCCGGGAAGAAAGGTAATTCTCATGCACTTGTTGTTGAAACTTGTTTAGCGGCGTATGCTTCCCATTCGTGGGTAGTGGATACGGGAGCCACTGATCATGTATGTTTCACTTTACAGGGGTTCCAGAAAACCCGGTAACTTAGTGCGAATGAGATACTCATCACATTGGCGATGCTACTAGGGTAGTGGCTGTCGCAGTGGGAGACGTGCACCTATCTTTTGAAGATAGAGTTTTAGTTTTAAAAGATGTTCTTTACGTTCCCAGTTTTAGGAAGAATTTAATTTTGGTTTCTAAATTGTACGTTGATGGATACTCAGTTTCTTTTAATAATATGGTTGTTATTTTTCAAAACGATGAGTTCATCTGTTCGGGAACATTAGTGAATAATCTTTATACTATTAAAAGTGCACACCACACACAAAATGCTTCTTATAACACATCGACTATTTCTAAGAAAAGAAAATTTTCTTCAACCGTGAAGGAAACACTTCTATGGCATATAAGACTTGGTCATATTAATCTAAAGGGAATTCAAAGGTTGGTGGCGAATGGCTCGTTGGAGTCTTTCCATGTTGAGTCGTTTCCAACATGTGAATCTTGTTTAGAAGGAAAAATAACCATGAGGGCCTTCGGGGCCAAGGGGAATAGAGTTAATGAAACATTGGAATCGTTCACACTGACGTATGTGGGTGAATGTCGGTACAAGCTAGAGAAGGTTTTGAGTATTTCGTAACTTTTACGGATGACTACTCAAGATATGAGTACGTTTACCTTATGCGGCACAAATCGGAAACCTTTGATAAATTCAAAGAGTTCAAAGCCGAGGCCGAGAAACATAGGGGAAAGAGTATCAGGTTCCAACGATCGGATCGTGGGGGCGAATACCTCAGAAATGAATTTTTGACCTACTTGTCAACTGAAGGGATTGTATCCCAATTGACCGCACCCGGTACCCCTCAACAAAATGGGGTTGCGGAACGAAGAAATAGAACTCTTTTAGAAATGATCAGATCCATGATGAGTTATTCGGAGTTACCCAAGTCATTTTGGGGCTATGCCTTGGAAACAGCGGCTCACATTCTAAACTTGGTGCCATCCAAATTGGTTCCTAAAACTCCCACAGAATTGTGGACCGGGCGTAAGCCTAGTTTGAGACACATAAGGATTTGGGGGTGTCCGGCATATGTGTAGGATAAGGAAGCCGAAAAATTGGATCCACGTTTAGAATTGAGGTTGTTTGTAGGATACCCTAGAGGAACGAAAGGGGGTATGTTCTATAGTCCCAAGGACCAAAGAATCGTAATTAGTACGCATTCTAAGTTCTTGGAAGAAGACTATGTGAACAATAGAAAGCCCAAAAGTGAGATTACCTTAGAAGAAATAAAAGGGTCTAATCATATACCAAAGGTACAAGTTGATGTACCACGCGACACACAAACACAACCGGAGCCTCGTCGTAGTGGGAGGGTTGTGAGACAACCCGAGAGATTCATCTTCGTAGGAGAGTCGTCTGACTTGGTCCCCGGGGAAGATGAATTACACCCATGGACATACAACGAAGCACTCCAAGACAAGGATGCAGATTCTTGGCAAACAGCAATGAAAGTCGAGATGGGGTCCATGCAAATGGATGTCAAGACAGCTTTCCTTAATGGAAGTCTTGAAGAAGAAATCAATATGCGTTAACCCAAAGGCTTTATTGAAAAAGGTCAAGAGCACCTTGTATGGAAGCTTAAAAGGTCTATCTACGGACTTAAGCAAGCATCGCGAGCTTGGAATCAATATTTTTATCAAGTAATAAAATCTTACGGTTTTAACCAAAATGAGTTTGAGAGTTTTGTGTACAAGAAGTGTGTCGGAACTGCCGTGGTATTCTTGGTACTATACGTAGACGACATTTTGCTCATTGGAAATAATGTGGAGGTGTTGTCAGACGTGAGGGTATGGTTGTTAAATCAGTTTGATATGAAGGACTTAGGGGAAGCCGATCATGTCTTAGGGATCAAGATTACTCGAGATCGCAAGAAAAGAATGATCGGCTTATCACAAGCTTCATATATAGATACTGTTTTGAAACGGTTTAGCATGCAGAATTCCAAGAAAGGTTTTGTACCTTTTAGACATGGAATTCATCTATCGAAAGAGATGTGTCCGAAGACACAAGAAGAGATAGATTGCATGAAAGGCATCCCATATACTTCGGCAGTTGGAAGCCTCATGTATGGTATGCTATGTACGAGACCGGATATCTGCTTTGCCGTAGGTATGGTAGAACGATATCAAAGTAACCCCGGGAAAGAGCATTGGACGGCTGTTAAAAACATTCTGAAATATCTCAAGCGAACTCGAGATAGAATGTTGGTTTATCAGTCAGATAGTCTAATCCATGTCTGTTACACGAACTCGGATTTCCAATCAGACTTAGATTCCAAAAAGTCTACCTCGGGTAGTGTGTTCCGTTTGGGAGGTGCAGTCGTGACATGGAGAAGCGTTAAACAGAAAAGCATCGCTGATTCTACCATGGAAGCCGAATATGTAGCTGCTTGTGAAGCGGCGAAAGATGCGGTATGGCTCAAGAACTTCTTAGTGAACTTGGATGTAGTTCCAGATTTGCCCGACATAATCATGGTCTATTGTGACAATGCCGGAGCAGTTGCAAATTCAAGGGAACCAAGAGCCCACAAAGTCAGCAAACACATTGAAAGGAAGTACCATCTTATACGAGAAATCGTTAAGAGAGGAGACATAGAAGTGGCAAAGATCGCAACGGAAGAAAACCTAGCTGATCCTTTCACAAAGGGTCTGCCTCTGTCGACATTCGAGAGACATGTGGAAGGAATGGGAGTCAAGTGTGTTGCCAATCTCCTTTGAGTATAAGTGGGAGAAATTATTAGGAGATGTGTAGTACATAGATATGTTGTAGTATACTTAAAAGCAGACTTTGAGTATAAGTGGGAGATTGTTAGGGTTATACTAGAAAGTATGTTTTTACTTTGTATAACTAAACTGAATCTTTGAGCTTTATCTGAAATAAATCTTTTATCACTGTGCTTTAGATAAATGTGAATGTTATTTATTTATTGCAATCCGTTCATATAATAGTACAAGTTACACTATAGATAAATGTGGTGATCCCCGGATAACTCACAGCAAGATCACATTATCAGTTTCTTGTAACAAGTACTAAATTCACAACCTAGATGGGATTTTGAACACCCCATTGGTAAACGATTGATGTGTAGATCCCAGATTGGCTTATCTTGACCAAGGGATTGCACTAGCGCATGATGATGCATTGAAGAGGACCTACAGAGAGGTAATTCTTCCGTACTGATTTATGGGATGAAGAATTAGACCTCAGTGGTCGTTTATTTCTAAACCTCTGTCCCTTAAATAGGACTGTGTGTGATACGTGCGTTGCACTTTATTTTGTTATGGGTAGAGAGTCAAGAAGACTCAATACTTTGCATCTTGGGTGACGCCATTGAAAACATGACAGTTGCTAAGATTTAATACAGAGGAACGTGTGCTTGGAGAGTCTTGCATGATTAGTCCCCTTGGTGGGCTCTAAACGTTCGTCATACTAAATCTTGCAAGTGGAATTTGTTTCTGGTATGATGATAAAGAAGAGTTGTCCTTACTCCAAGGATAAGATGTTAAATTAATTAAAGCGTTCAGTGGCTTGATTAATTAATGGACAAGAGAATCTTAAACACGGGAAATAATAACCAGGAGCCATATGATTGTAATATGGGTTAAGATGGATAGTGCAACATTAATCTTATAGTGGAGTGAGATTAATGTTAATGGGTTGAATGACATTGGGCTCAATGTTAGAATTCAAGGCCCATTGGGAGGTCCAATCTTAATTCTCCTAAAGGCCCCTCAAGTAGCCCAATTAAATGTCCAACAATGAATAAGGTGATTAAAATAAAAGAAATATTGTTTGGGCCCAAGTTTATTAAGATTTTCGAAATTTATATATATATAATTAGTGAGAGATTTTATGAAAAATAGATATGTATCTTGAATACAAGAATATCTAATAAAATCAAGATCTCATGGGTATTATATGTATATTGAATTTTTTGAAAATTATGGAGAAAGAATATCAAGAATTGAATATTTAGTATTCAAGATTATCAAGATTAGAATATTTGATATTCATGATAATCAAGATTTGAAATATTAGATATTCAAGAACTTGTATTCTCATTATAAATATGAGATGATACAAGACTTCATTATTATTATTATTAGTAAGCAATTTTCGAAAATTGCAGAGTACTTGGGCAACAAAATTATTTTCTTCCTTGTGTTGTGATTATTCGTGTGGCCTCCCACCGGGTGCACGAATAAGGACAAGGGAATACTTGAGAAGGTTTTTGGGTTTGTCAAATTAAGGGTCTCAAGAAAGACGCCTTCAAATCCAATTATTGACAGTATCTGCCTATAGAGGATCTCAAAGGACGCCTTTGATCTCAACAGCCTTGCGAAAGCAGCTCAACCAAAATTGCCTTTTTTTCTCAGAAACTTCTTTTTCTCCATGAGGTATTGTAACATCCCCACTTAAATAATACAAAAATATGATGTGGCCCAAGTAGGAATGTTACTAAATAATGTATAGAGTATTAAAATACGCCACAAGTTTATACAGCGGAAGGCTTAAAATAAGTACGGTCGTAGCCTTAAATTTTTGCAAATAGCATTCTAAACGTAAATTTATATAAAACAAAACGCCACTGCCAGCCGAGTTCATTCGCCCACGTCGGGATCCATAGCATCAGTAAAAAAAAAAAGTAGAAGGGATAAGTGTTTGTAAACACTTAGTGGTGAATCTCTTGACAATTGCACAAATTAAAACATCAATGTTTATAACATGTGAGCCCCCAGAATTTCACCGGGTATCTCTGGGTGGTGCGACCAACCCGTGTTGCCGGGGCGACCGGACTATCTCAGTTGCCACCATTTAGGTGGACTATCTCAAACTCAGGGTCAGTCGATAGCGGGCCAGACTCAAATATTTAACATTCAACATTTAATAAATGCAATTGTAAATAAAAGAAACACTCTGTGAAGAGTGAAGTGATTCCCCACCTTGTAGATTTGAACCTACAAAGAAAATTTTAATGATAGGAAATTTGTTACTTATCCCTTCACTTTTAAATAAATCATGAAATTCACATATCAACATATTTCATATGATATACACATAAAATTTCAATTTTAGTCTCAATACATATTCAAAAGTTGTATCAAAGATCATAAATATCAATTAAGCATGTATAATTATAAAATAACAAGTCCTAAAGAAATATCGACCGTAAAATATAAACGAACTATTTCGAACAATTCGTACATAATTTCAGTTACTGCAACCATCAATTAAAAATTTATATAAAATAAACTACTTTCCCAAAAATTCTAGAATTTTAACCACATAAACAAAACTTAATTTAGTTTGATAATATAATTTTTAATTTCTGAAATTCCTTACTAAATGCTACAATTTTTACGAAGAATATATTAGTAACAATTTCTGACCCTATAACATAGGAAATTCACCATAAATCAATCGTAAGTCCAATACCTTTGAAATTTTAACTATAAACTCCCAACTTTATGTAGTTTATCACTGTATTTTGAATTTTTATAAAAACCTAACCGATTATGTTTTAATCCTAGCAAATTTTTACTGTTTCTGTTATAGAGTTCGAAAAACCTAGTTCATTTTTTAAAAATCACCAAAAATCGAATATTTCTCCAATTTCTACTAAATTTTAAACCTAATTTTGATAATCAGTATACTATCATAGAAAATAGTTTAAGAATTTTTCACTACATCAATCGGTCAGAATGAATTTTTAAACGAAACTTGGTCCAGATTTCAGTTTTTATGCATACATGATGATCATCTCAACATAACTTCAAATTTATTCACACAATTTCATGTTTTCCAAGTTATGAACATAAATAACTCATAAATAAACATGTTTAAGCTCATACCTTGTGAAAGAATGAATTAAAACATGAAATACATGAAGAGAACATTATATAACATTATAATCACTTGATTTCAAACTTCTATCATCTCTTTCTTAATTTCCTATAACCTAATCATGCCCCTATCTTAATCATTACTTAAACATGAAGTTAAGAAGCTTACCTAAGTGTTGATGGATTGAAATCTCTTCTCCTCTTCTTCCTTGGAAACTCACGGTTAGTATGTATGTTTGTGTGTTTTTCTCATGGTTCAAAAGTGAAGATGTAGAGCCCTATTTATAGGTAATTTTGGACATGTCTTGAGGCTTCTAAAATTTTCTAAATCCTTCTACTTAACCTCCAAGTAAGGAGGTTTATGGAGGTGATGTGTAATGCTTAGGTTATCACTTAGGTCATGCTTATGTCATGGCTTATGTAATAATTTTGACTTTCTTAAAATCCTAAAATATATTAGTAATAAAGCTCTTTTAAGGTTCTAAATTAATTACAAAGTCTATATATAATAAAATATTAAGTAAACATTACACAAATTGTTTCTTAAGGAAAGTTTCATTTTATCACTTACATCTTATGAATAAATTACTAAAATTAAAAAATACATTTAATCTTAAGTTAAATACTTTAAGAGACAAATAAAGAGCATATAAAAATTCTAAAATCTCAAGAATAAACATATATCGAGCAAATAATAAATTAATAGCAAGTATCGAGCAATTAAACATATAATTGTGCACATGCATAAATTCAAATATAAATGTGTCATATAAGCTCATAGAATAGCACAAAATATTTAGTGAAAAAAATATGGACATAGAAACTTAGGGTATTACAGGTATAATTCACTAAATCACTTAGTTCCGCATGTTTAGGGCTTTACGTGATATTATATGTTCATAGGTTTTGCATGCAAAGCCTATTTTTGGGTATACAGTTATTTGATTTAATTATGTTTAAATCATGATATTAATTGTTGACTTAAATTTGTATTTAACGTAAATCCCGAATAGATCCGCGTTTAATTCCCCAACAGTCAGACTTCCTCACATCATCCTCGACAGCTCGCTGAGGTGTGGGGAAGCTCGCCTCAAATCTCTCCATGTACTCCGCCCAGTTAAGCTCATACTCGGTGGCAGTAGGGATGTTGTGCTCAGGGAATTGGGGGCAGGAAAATTAATAGAGTGGAAATACTCCAAAGTGATCTCTTCCACTTCGTCAAAATCTTCTTCGAGGTCGCCAGCTTGTACGCCCGTCTCGGCAACCTCCTCCTCACCCTCAGCGACCTCCTTATTTCCACTGGCAACCCTCTCCTCATGGGCGACCTCATCATCCCCCAGACCTCACGAAATACCTCCTCAGAACCACCCCTGGAATTGGTGGCTCTCTCACTCGACTCTGTTCGAACCTCGCCAAGCAGCTCACCAGAGTCTGGGCAAGCTACCGAGGCTGCTTCGGAGCTCGAGCTGATCAAAATGAGAGTGATTTGGGGAATTGGCTAATTCTCGGCCATAGGTCGCTTTTCAGGATTGCGGTTCGAAAGGGTTCGACTTGAAGATTGCATGGACATGATTATAGATCAAGGGCGAAGTCTTAAAAAGTCTGATTAATTAAGTTTTTAAAGTTATTAATGTTTCGGAACTCCAGCCGCCGGAAAATTCAAAGGTCTCACCGGAATTAATGGCGATCACACGGAAGAATAAAGAAAAGAATAGGAACGAAGAAAATCTGCCAGAAAAAGTTCAAAGGAAAAAGGATCAAATTGTTTCACTACCTTGAAGATTCTGACGATAATCTGATAAAAGCAAACGTTCAATCGCCGGAGAAAATGCTCTGAAAATCTGAAGACGTAAAAAGTGAATAATGATATCATTTTCTCATATATATAGGCAGAGGGGCGAGCTGTAGTTTTTTGAAAGTCTGGGGGCCTTTGTGAAAAAATTCAAAAGTAGTGGCATGATGGGCTCGGGAAATGAGGAGTAGAAAGGTGTGCATGATGCCTCGAATT
Organism: Prunella vulgaris; assembly: GCA_026898435.1. NCBI lineage: Eukaryota > Viridiplantae > Streptophyta > Magnoliopsida > Lamiales > Lamiaceae > Prunella > Prunella vulgaris. Next base: position 11,112 of record JAPKLY010004755.1, read on the forward strand.
CCGCACCACTTCAGCATGCCCACCACCACAAGGTAGATCGCCGAGACGCTCAACAACACACCAAAAGGGAGTTCGCCTACACTCGAGCTCACGCTCACTGAGGCAAATCAACTCGCCCACACATTAGAAGTATCATGATGTGGATGAGCTGGGGGGAAAATATTGATAGGCGAACTACTAATAGATAATTATGAGATTATCTGACCAAGGCTGAGGAGCTCGCCGACATGCCCGAAAGACACGTCACCATTCTTGACCAAGTCAACTCCAAGAGAAGTGAGATAGCTCGCCGAGGAGCTCGCCCAGAAGCCTAATGACCAAGTCAACAGTTGACCAAGACCAGGAGAGAGGAAGCTCGCAAGGGAGCTCTCCCACCTACAGGCGAGCTCACCAAGGAGCTCGCCCATATCCAGGAGACAAAGCTGAAGTCCACTACCATCACCATAACCCAGAATAGCACAAGGAAGGGAAGCTCGCTAGGAAGCTTGCCCAGACTGGAGTATGGACAGTGGCTATATAGGGAACAAATAGTGATGTAGTAGGACAAAGCAGTGTAATAGAAGCATAGTAGTGAGTAAGGACATGTGTAAGGAAACTTTTCAGCATCTAAAGCCAAGTAGGCTCACAAGGTGCCACCTCACCACATGCAAACCTATAAATAGGTCACTTGTACACTCTTTCTCTCTCTAAGTTCATTATTCCAAACACACTATCTCTCTTTAACTCTCACTACTCTCTCTCTCTAAATACAAATCAAGAATACTTATATCTTGTTATTGTTTGGTGGATTTCTTAGCTTTAAACAGCCATTAATCATCTCATTAACAAAATCCATCAACAATGCTTTTATGTCAATGAGAATTGCTTAGAAGCTAAGACCTCTCAAATGGAGTATTGGGTGTTGTTAGAGAGATCTAGACACTTGATAGAGCCCTTTAGCTTGTGTTGTTAGAGAGATCTAGACACTAGTTAAAGACCTTAGCTCAATTAAGACATTAAGTGACCTTTTGAATGCTAGGATGGATAGGCACTAGGTGAACCATAGTAGGATTACTCTGCACATACATCTCACACTTGCTCATCTTTTCAAGGTTATAGTTAGATTTTACTAATCTTTGTTGAATAGTAGATAGAAACCTAGAGCTTTTTCTTATTTTCCTAGCTATTAACCTTTGTGAACATTCAATACTTGCTTGATATCGCATCGTTTCCCTGTGTTCGATATTTTATTACTTGGTCAACTTGTTGAATATACAACATCCACGTACACTTGTCTGAAAGCTCTCAATTTTGGTAAATAAGTTTTTGGCACTGATGCCAGGGAAACGGTCACTTTGTTAGGCTTGTATTTGTTTGTTTACTTGAATATACTTGAGTGTCGGCAACTGCGAAATAAGTTTTTGGCACCATTACCGGGGAAACGATCACTTTGTTGAGTTTTTATTGATGTTTACATGTTCTTTTCTTTATTTTGCTTTGTTTGTCTTTAATTATTCTTGGTGAGTGTTTGATACTTTCTCATTTTTGTAGGAGTGAACTCAATTGAAGATGGACTGATACAATCACTACTCGTATTCTCCACAATACACATATCCTCCTAATTCATACCCATATCAACCACCACCTCCACAAGAAGATCATTATCCTTCTAACTCATATTCATATCAAGACTCCTACTCTCATTATGATCCTTATCAAGATATATACCCTTACACTCCATACCCTCCTATGTCTTACAGTTGAGAAGACACTTCTTCCACCCATGTTGAAGACACTCTAACTCAAATTGTCAAGAAAATTGAAGAAATAAGAATGGATATTTATCGAGATACATACTCCTACACTCCACCTCCTCTTATACCCTTTAATCAAGAAGAAGCTCCTTCAAGCCATGGTAATTATACCTTAGCTTATATTGTCAAGCAATTCGAAGAGATTAGAAAGGAGAATGAAAGGATGCATGAGGAGATCAATCAAAAATTTGACGAGGGTTGTAAGACTAATGGGCATCAAATTGAAAGCTTGGAGATCCAATTGGATGAATTGACCAAATCATTTAGTCAATAAGCCATCAAGGAGAATGTGGAGGAGTGAGATGGGAGTACTTTAGATGATAGAGTTGGTATGGAATGTGATATTCCATTATGTGAAGAATAAGAAAGGAAAGTGGAAAGTATGGGGTAAGAAAGAAATGTGGAAGATGAAGAAGATGATGATCATGACAAGATCAAAGCTCTTTCTTTTAGAGAATTTTCCAATATCACGATTTCTACTAGTCCTTCTCATGATTGCATTGATAATGATCTTCTTGTTGATTATATTTCTTATAGTATTTCTCATGATTTTGTTAGGGATCAAGAAGAAGAGAAAGTTGGACTAGAAGAGAAAAGAGAAGAGAGTGAAAAGGATGAGGATAAAGAGGAAAATAATAAGAGTGAAGAGGATGATTATGATGATCATAATGAGTACAAGGATCTTATTGATTACTTTGAAGATTATATGAATTCTATCTACGATGATGATGAGTTTGAGAAGATCAAAGATCAGTGTGCTCAAGAAACTTCCAATCCTAAGAGTTTTACTAAAACTCTTTATGATTACATTGAGTATGGTATTAATCCTCTCTATGATGATAATGAATATGACACTTCTCTTGCATGCTTTGATAGGAATCAAGAAGAGGAAGAGAAGGAGGTGAAGGAACAAGAAGTGAAGGAAAAGGAAGAGATGATTCAAGAGGAGGAAAGGAGAAAGAACAAGAAGAGGTAG
>JAPKLY010004757.1:1264-13877 GCA_026898435.1 Prunella vulgaris
TCAGTAGAGATAACAAACCTACTGACTACTCAGAAGCAAGTCAGTTGGACTACTATCTCAGTAAGCTAGAGTATGTGCGGAATGTGAGCCCTTAGTTTCTACTCGTTTTAGCTTCTAAAAACTTTTCTCTGAGTTTGCTTAGTAAATTGGTGGTTAAGGCTGGTGCACAATATTAAGACTCATGATGATTGATTCAGCCTGAATATCAAAACAATGTAGTATGCTTAGTTTAATATGAATGACAATTATGTTCCTGAACACGAATGTAAATCAGCACATAAGGGTCTTTTTAACGTGGTTCGGAGATAACCAACTCCTGTTGGGAAATTAAACTCAGATCTTTTCGGGATTTACGCTAAATACAAATTTAAGCCTACAATTAATATCATGATTTAAACATAATTAAATCAAATAATTGTATACCCAACAACAGGCTTTGCATGCAAAACATATGAACATATAATATCACGTAAAGCCTTAAACATGCGGAACTAAGGGATTTCGTGAATTATACCTCTTGGAGAAAAGGCAGTTTCTGAGACAAAAGGCGTTATTTGGTTGAGCTGCTTTCGCAAGGCTGTTGAGATCAAAGGCGTCCTTTGAGATCCTCTATAGCCGAAGTATCAATAATGAACTTGAAGGCGTCCTTCTTGAGACCCTCAATATGATAAACCCAAAAGCCTTCTCAAGTATTCCCTTGTCTTTATTCGTGCACCCGGTGGGAGGCCACACGAATAATCACAACACAAGGAAGAATATAATTTTGTTGCCTAACTCACCGGTAATTTTTTAAAATTACCCTCTCACAAGAATGAATATGAAGTCTTGTATCATCTCATATTTATAGTGAGAATACAAGATCTTGAATATCTTGAATATCTGATATTTCAAATCTTGATTATCATGAATATCAAATATTCTAATCTTGATAATCTTGAATATCAAATATTCAATTCTTGATATTTTCAATCATATAATTTTCAAAAAAAAAAGATATATATTTAATTCCATGAGATCTTGATTTTATTAGATATTCTTGTATTCAAGATACATATCTATTTTCCATAAAATCTCTCATATATTAATATATATATAATTTTTGAAAAACTCAATCATTTGGGCCCCAAAATTATTTCTTTTATTTTAAACACCTTGTCAATTGTTGGACATTTAATTGGGCTACTTGAGGGGCCTTTAGGAGAATTAAGATTGGACCTCCTAATTGGCCTTGAATTCTAACATTGAGCCCAATGTCATTCAACCCATTAACATTAATCTCACTCCACTATAGGATTAATGTTGCACTATCCATCTTAACCCATATTACAATCATATGGCTCCCGGTCATTATTTCTCTTGTTTAAGATTCTCTTGTCCGTTAATTAATCAAGCCACTGAACGCTTTAATTAATTTAACATTATCTGTGTAAATAAGTCCTCAGGCAAGTGTACGTGTTCGCTATGAGCGTGGTAAGCTTGACCAAGTTTTAAAATATATCAAAACCCAAAGGAGACGGGGACTTGTAAGGAAATTCGTTGTTTCAATTGGCTAGCTAACAAAGCAATAAAGGGGAAAGGTCGTCTACTAATGCGTCAAAGAAGTAAACTACCTATCACCTTGGGTTGCAAAGTGAGCAAATGTGAGAGATATGTGCTAGTGTACTATCCTATGTTTCATATAGTGAAGCATCACTTTATCATGCAAAGAGATTGTGTATAATCAATGGACAAGCCACTCTAACATGCAAAAGGTTTCCCTAATAACATATCAAAGCCTCTAATTGTTCATCTAATTCACTAAAGATAATTCTCACTATCTTAGGAATTTTATCAAACACTTGATATGCATTGACCTTAATACTAGAAAGTTTAGGAAAATAGCTCTACTTTCGCAAGAGACTAACTCCCTAATGGCCCTAATTGTCATCTACACATGCAAGCATTCATTCAATTCATCAATGTAGAGAATTGATCATACAACAACTCAAAGCATTCAAAAGATCAACATATCATTACACTACTCCATAGGCATCATACACTAACACATGAAGGAATTAGCTCATGGCTAATTGAGTAAACATGAGAACAATTAAGCTAAGAACAACCATCATTAAGCAAGAAATGTAAAGAGATATACCTATTACAATGATAATTGGAAAGATACAATTTACCTCTAAAATGCTAACTTGAAATCCGACAATGGAAATTGAAATTCAATCGGTGAGAATGTAGCCTACGACTAGATGAGAATGCAGGAATTAATGGATCAACGATCACTACGGTAGATCAAAAGTTATCTAAGAATTTGTAAGAATAAATCTTAAGAAACCACCAAGTAACTACCTCCCTCTCTCTAATCTAAGAATTGAACTATGATTATGAACTAATGTGATTTGCATCCCCCTTGAGAATCTGATCCTTGAAGTATTTATAGTGCCCACAATGCTTAGTCCAAAATGCCCCTCATTAAACGCGCGAAAAGATGAGAATACCCCTGAAAATGTGGCTTTCCGAACCATCGCACGAGTCCAAGCATGTGGCCGCACGAGTCTGGCTCGTGTGAGCACTCGTGCGGTTCATTGTCGCCCGAACCAGAGGTTCGTCGCATGAATACGGGCTAGTGGTCGCACGAGTCTGGCCTGGCTGCGCTCGAGCTCGGCCTCGACTTGTCCGATCGATCCTCGACTTTCTCATTTTCTTCATATCTTGAGTTCTATAGCTCCGATTGACTCGATTCTTTTTGCATTGTGACCCTCTCTTCGACATAGTACATCATTTGTCTTCATTGGATCAACTCACAATTTCTGAACTTTTCTCAAACTTGCTCGTTTCTTCCTCATTTTGCTCGTTTTCACCTATAAACACAACTTTCTAGCCAAAAATGGTCAATAGCACAATTTATACCAAATTAGGGTCAAATATGAACATAAGAACATCAAAACCATATAGAAATGGATGCAAAAACATGCAATTATGACCCTAATCACACCCCCAAACTAGATTGTTGCTCGACCTCGAACAACGAAGTGATAAGATAGGGAAATAATTGTATCGATGAAGCATCAAGCACACAATCAAATGCCATAGAATAATAGCTCAGTATCAAGTAAGTCTAAAATGCAATTTCATCAAATCAACAATCAAAATTGAATCAATGAACAAATTGTCAAATCAACAAGTCATGATCCTCACAAAGAAGTGTATAGCTCATCTCTCAAGTGTTTGAGGTTCTCTCAATATTCACACAATGATACAAATTCTACCATAAGCTTGGCTCTAGTCTCAAATTCTCCACCACTTAAAATGACAAATCATTCACAAATCATTGAGGACTTTCATCAGGTTGTAATGTTGACTCTTTGGTAGGGAAGGATAGATATGGATTAGAGTGACTAAGTATGATTAGTAAAGCATAGAAGGAATCAAGTAATAGTCATTCACATCTTCATGCAATTGAGCACATTCTTAATGCTCATCAAAATCACACTTTCAAGATCATTCTTCCCTTCTTTATAACTTTAGCCAAACTCACAACAAAGGTCAACTTGACCATATTTTCAACAAAAGTCAACTTTTTCTCATGCTTTGCTAGCACTTGCCTTTTTTCACAAATTTTCAATCCATGCATAAAATTCTTCATATCTTCCACTTTAGGCCACCATGTTCTTCATCATATCACCAATCTTCCTTCCTTCTTTTCACTCTACTAATGATAGGGACAAGAGAGTTTCAAAAAGGAAGGAAAATGGCTTAAAGTGAGGTTAGCCAAAGGAAAGGTCTAAAGGCACAAAATGGAGAGCAATGGATAATAATATCAAGGTAGGCTCATAGGGCAAAGTAGCTCAATTTAGATAAAAAATGGCCTCAAATCATATCATGTTAATTCAATGTCTAATGTAGCATTAAACAAGATTAAAGCCAAGTTCTAGAGTTAAATGTACATGTGTGGACTCACATCAAGAAAAATGTCATCCGTTCAAGATTGAAACGGGCATAAATGGCTCAAAACCTCACGGGTATAGGGTGATCATGACTCATCTCATAAAAAAATGTTCATATCATCAAAATCTCAAGTATCATCAAATCCATAGCGCAAAAGACAAGATAAGAATCAAGCCATAACTCTACTACATCCAACATGAACTTTCAACTCATCCACACAATCATAGACATATCTCATGCCACACTACTCAAAGCTTAGCAACAATATGACAAAAAATAACAAGCAAAACAAGCCTAATCCTAAGCATATGGTCAAAACATCATACAAGTACTAATAATCATTATAAGAATAGCATTGCGAAGAGAATGGCAAAACGATCACACCCCCCCAAACTTTTTTGGACCATAAGTCTAAAAAGTTTGGCAAAGAGGTGAAGACAATATCAAGCAATGCATACGAATTAAGCACAATCAATAAAAGCATCATAAATCCTAAGATCAAATCCATCAATAATCCATCACAAGAACAAATACCAAGAGAACTAAGCTACCTAAAAATAAGTACCACCATCATCAAGTAAAATCATTACAAACCAAAATTCAAATCCTAAAAATACGAGATAGAAGGCATGATAAGGAGAAGAAAATGAGTTACCCATCCTTATGAAGTTAGATATAAATCGTCACTTCACGAAGGGGGGTCCATCGGTGGGTAAGTGAAATGCCCTTCACCAATATGCCACCGCATCATAGCTCGTTGTGCCTCCAAAATCTCCTCAATGTTTGTTCCCATGGTGTTCATGTTATTGCTCATGGTGTTAACGGTCCTATTTACAGAGTCCACAGTAGTGTTGAGGGAATGATAATTGTCAGTGAGCTTCGTGACATCGGAACGAAGACAAGAATACTCATTCTTAAGGTCACCCACATCAATCCTCAAAGATTGAACTTCATGCCCCCATTCATTAAACGTCAACCCTTCAAACACACGAAATCCTTCTTGCTCAAAAGGGTTTTCCTCTTGCATATGCTCTTCCTCCCCAACTTGTTCTTCTTCTCATGCTTGAGAACTTGAAGCACCCCTTGCTCTTTTGTTCATCCTTTGATGAAATTGTTCCTTAAAGTGAATGTGTTCGGGTGTATCGAGCTTCAAATTCTCATTCTTCTTGATGGTTATTAGCTCATACTCAAGTAAGGGAAAGAGGTCATGAATATTCCGCCCTACAACACAAACAACTTTCAACTTCCTCTTAAACTTCTTTGACCTTATCAAATGTGCAACATCAATCAATGCGCCCATTGCACCTTCCTTTTCGGGTGAAGGACTAGCCCTTTGAACAATAAATGCAATTATTCCTCCATAAGCACAATTAGTCCGCACATTTTGTTGACTAAGATTCTTCAAAAGATTGGCCCCGAAGTCCGCCTTTTTAGAAGTGAGCATCGAATGCAAGATATACAAGTCATCACTTCTCACCCTGTCCGGCTCGATTCTTGCAAAGACAGTGTTTGCTATGATCCGGTGAGCACAATACAAGATAGGATTAACAAGACTAGAGGACTTAGAAAATTGAGGATTGAAGTTCTCATCATCACTAATCCTTCTCCATATTTCTTGAGCTCTAGTAAACTTTTCCCATGCATAGAAATTTCCTTTCTCAACATTTTCTTCACTCCCGAAAATCTCATTGATTTGATTTGTTGTCTTGACATAGCTCTCATTCTTTATCTGAAATCTTGCTCGAATCGGAACTCCATCCACTTCTCTCACTTCAAGTGTGCTAAAAAATTCAATGTTTAACTCCTTGCATGAGTCAAAATGTTGAAGATTAAGCAATCCACTCCATCCGATATTAGCAAACAAATCTTCAATGTCATTCCCAAAGTTACACTCTTCTAAGGAATTCCTATCATAATATCTCCCCGCTTGGAAATCAAAGCAATAAAGGGGAAAGGTTTCTATCGTCTACTAATGCGTCAAAGAAGTAAACTACCTATCACATTGGGTTGCAAAGTGAGCAAATGTGAGAGATATGTGCTAGTGTACTATCCTATGTTTCATATAGTCAAGCATCACTTTATCATGCAAAGAGATTGTGTATAATCAAAGGACAAGCCACTCTAACATGCAAAAGGTTTCCCTAATAACATATCAAAGCCTCTAATTGTTCATCTAATTCACTAAAGATAATTCTCACTATCTTAGGAATTTTATCAAACACTTATATGCATTGGCCTTAATACAAGAAAGTTTAGGAAAATAGCTCTACTTTCGCAAGAGACTAACTCCCTAATGGCCCTAATTGTCATCTACACATGCAAGCATTCATTAAATCCATCAATGTAGAGAATTGATCATACAACAACTCAAAGCATTCAAAATATCAACATATCATTACACTACTCCATAGGCATCATACACTAACACATGAAGGAATTAGCTCATGCCTAATTGAGTAGACATGAGAACAATTAAGCTAAGAACAATCATCATTAAGTAAGAAATGTAAAGAGATTTAACTATTACAATGATAATTGGAAAGATACAATTTACCTCTAAAATGCTAACTTGAAATCTGACAATGGAAATTGAAATTCAATCGGTGATAATGTAGCCTATGACCAGATGAGAATGCAAGAATTAACGGATCAACGATCACTACAGTTGATCAAAAGTTATCTAAGAATTTGTAAGAAGAAATCTTAAGAAACCACTAAGTAACTACCTCCATCTCTCTCTAATCTAAGAATTGAACTATGATTATGAACTAATGTGACTTGCATCCCCCTTGAGAATCTGATCCTTGAAGTATTTATAGTGCTCACAATGCTTGGTCCAAAATGCCCCTCATTAAACGCGCGAAAAGATGAGAATACCCCTGAAAATGTGGCTTGCCGAACCATCGCACGAGTCCAAGCATGTGGCCGCACGAGTCTTGCTCGTGTGAGCACTCGTGCGGTTCGTTATCGCCCGAACCAGAGGTTCGTCGCACAAATGCAGGGTAGTGGTAGCACGAGTCTGGCCTGGCTGCGCTCGAGCTCGGCCTCGACTTGTCCGATCGATCCTCGACTTTCTTATTTTCTTCATATCTTGAGTTCTAGAGCTTCGATTGACTCGATACTTTTTGCGTTGCGACCCTCTCTTCGAACTCTTCGACATAGTACATTATTTATATTCATTGGATCAACTCACAATTTCTGGACTTTTCTCAAACTTGCTCATTTCTTCCTCGTTTTGCTCATTTTCACCTATAAACACAACTTTCTAGCCAAAAAGGGTCAATAGCACAATTTATACCAAATTAGGGTCAAATATGAACATAAAAACATCAAAACCATATAGAAATGGATGCAAAAACATGCAATTATGACCCTAATAAAACATCTTAACCTTGGAGTAAGGACAACTCTTCTTTATCATCATACCGGAAATAAATTCCACTTGCAAGATTTAGTATGACGAACGTTTAGAGCCCACCAAGGGGACTAATCATGCAAGACTCTCCAAGCACACGTTCCTCTGTATTAAATCTTAGCAACTGTCATGTTCTCAATAGCGTCACCCAAGATGCAAAGTATTGAGTCTTATTAACTCTCTACCCATAACAAATTAAAGTGCCACGCACGGATCACACACAATCCTATTTAAGGGACATAGGTTTAGAAATAAACGACCACTGAGGTCTAATTCTTCATCCCATAAATCAGTACGGAAGAATTACCTCTCTGTGGGCCCTCTTCAATGCATCATCATGCACTAGTGCAATCCCTTGGTCAAGATAAGCCAATCTGGGATATACACATCAACCGTTTACCAATGGGGTGTTCAAATCCCATCTAGATTGTGAATTTAGTACTTGTTACAAGAAACTGATAATGTGATCTTGCTGTGAGTTATCCGGGGATCACCACATTTATCTATTGTGTAACTTGTACTATTATATGAACGGATTGCAATAAATAAATAACATTCATATTTATCTAAAGCACAGTGATAAAAGATTTATTTCAGATAAAGCTCAAAGATTCAGTTTTAGTTATACAAAGTAAAAGCATACTTTCTAGTATAACCCTAACAATCTCCCACTTATACTCAAAGTCTGCTTTTAAGTATACTACAGCATATCTATGTGCTACACATGTCCTAATAATTTCTCCCACTTATACTCAAAGAAAATTGGCAATACACTTGACTCCCATTCCTCCCACATGTCTCTCGAATGTACATAGAGGCAGACACTTTGTGAGAGGATTAACTAGGTTGTCTTCCGATGCGATCTTTGCCATATCTTCATCTCTTCTCTTAACGATTTCTCGTCTAAGATTGTATATCCTTAAATGTGTTTGTTGGCCTTGTGGACTCTTGGTTCCCTTGAATTTGCAACTGCCCTAGCATTACAATACTAGACAAATTCAGAATTTTATCCAAGTCCACTTAGAAGATCTTGAGCCAATCCGATTCCTTCACTGCTCCATAAGCAGTTACTTATCCTGCTTCCATGGTAGAATCAGTGATGCACACTTCACCATATCATGGCTCCTTCCCCAAATGAAACACATTACCCGAGGTAGATCTATACGGAATTTATGTCTGATTGGAATTCCGAGTCTGAATAACCAACGGGAATTAGACTATCTGACTGATAAACCAACATTCTATCTCGAGTTCGCTTGAGATATTTCAGAATGTTTTTAACAGCCGTCCAATGCTCTTTCCCGGGGTTACTTTGATATCTTGCTACCATGCCTACGGCAAAGCAGATATCCAGTCTCGTACCTAGCATAACATACATGAGGCTTCCAACTACCGAAGCATATGGGATGTCTTTCATGCAATCTATCTCTTCTTGTGTCTTCGGACACATCTCTTTTGATAGATGAATTCCATGTCTAAAAGGTACAAAACCTTTCTTGAAATTTTGCATGCTAAACTATTTCAAAACATTATCTATGTATGAAGCTTGCGATAAGCCGATCATTCTTTTCTTGTGATCTTGAGTAATCTTGATCCCTAAGACATGACCGTCTTCCCCTAAGTCCTTCATATCAAACTGATTTGACAACCATACCCTCACGTCTGATAACACCGCCACATTGTTTCCAATGAGCAAAATGTCATCTACGTATAGTATCAAGAATACCACGGCAGTTCCGACACACTTCCTGTACACACAACTCTCAAATTCACTTTGATCAAAACCGTTATTCCAAGCTTGCGATGCTTGCTTAAGTCCGTAGATAGACCTCTTAAGCTTGCATACAAGGTGCTCTTAGCCTTTTCAAATAAAGCCTTCGGGTTGATACATATAGATTTCTTCTTCAAGACTTCCATTAAGGAAAGTTATCTTGACATCCATTTGCACAGACCCCATCTCGGCTTTTATTGCTGTTTGCCAAGTATCTGCATCCTTGTCTTGGAGTGCTTCGTCGTATGTCCATGGGTCTAATTCATTTTCCCCGGGGACCAAGTCAGATGACTCTCCCACGAACATGAATCTCTCGGATTTTCTCACAACCCTCCCACTACGACAAGGCTCCGGTTGTGTTGGTGTTTCACGTGGTACATCAACTTGTACCTTTGGTATAGGATTAGGCCCTCTTATTTCATCTAAGGTAATCTCACTTTTGGGCTTTCTATTGTTCACATAGTCTTCTTCCAAGAACTTAGAATGCGTACTAATTACGATTCTTTGGTCCTTGGGACTATAGAACATACCCCCTTTCGTTCCTCTAGGGTATCCTACAAACAACCTCAATTCCGAACGTGGATCCAATTTTTCGGCTTCCTTGTCCAACACATATGCCGGACACCCCCAAATCCATATGTGTCTCCAACTAGGCTTATGCCAAGTCCCCAATTCTGTTGGACTTTTAGGAACCAATTTGGATGGCACCAAGTTTAGAATGTGAGCAGCTGCTTCCAAGGCATAGCCCCAAAACGACTTGGGTAACTCCGAATAACTCATCATGGATCTGTTCATTTCTAAAAGAGTTCTATTTCTTCATTCCGCAGCCCCATTTTGTTAAGGGGTATCGGGTGCGGTCAATTGGGATACAATCCCTTCACTTGACAAATAGGTCAAAAATTCATTGCTGAGGTATTCGCCCACACGATCCGATCGTAGGAACTTGATACTCTTTCCCCTATGTTTCTCGGCCTCGGCTTTGAACTCTTTGAATTTATCAAAGGTTTCCGATTTATGCCGCATAAGGTAAACGTGCCCATATCTTGAGTAATCATCCGTAAAAGTTACGAAATACTCAAAACCTCCTCTAGCTTGAACCGACATTGGCCCACATACGTCAGTGTGAACAATTTCCAACACTTCACTAGCTCTATTCCCCTTGGCCCCGAAGGCCCTCTTGGTCATTTTCCCCTCTAAAAAAGATTCACATGTTGGAAATGGCTCAACATGGAGAGACTCCAACGAGCCGTCCACCACCAATCTTTGAATTCTCTTTAGATTAATATGACCAAGTCTTAGATGCCATAGAAGTGTTTCGTTCACGGTTGAAGAAAATTTTCTTTTCTAAGAAACGGTCGATGTGTTATAAGAAGCATTTTGTGTGTGGTGTGCACTTTTAATAGTATAAAGATTATTCACCAATGTTCCCGAACAGATGAACTCATCGTTTCGAAAAATAACAACCATATTATTAAAAGAAACTGAGTATCCATCAACGTACAATTTAGAAACTGAAAATAAATTCTTCCTAAAACTGGGAACATAAAGAACATCCTTTAATACTAAAACTCTATCTGCAAAACTGAGTATCCATCAACGTCTCCCACTGCGACAGCCGCTACCCTCGTAGCATCGCCCAATGTGATGAGGATCTCATTCGCACTAAGTTGCCGAGTTTTCTGAAACCCCTGTAAAGTGAAACATACATGAGAGTGCATGAGAATTACTTTTCTTCCCGGCCTTCTTTGGCTTGGGACAGGCCGTCCTCCAATGTCCTTTCTCACCGCAGTTGAAACACTTCCCTTTGGTAGCTTTCTTGACCCCTCCCTCATTAGTTTCCTTACCCTTAGCTTGGTTCGGGCCTTTGGTCTTCTTCTTCTTCTTCCCACCTTTCGGTGCGGAAGAAGTCAGACCGCTTGCCACCAAGACTTGAGTTTGGTGTCCCATGAGAGTCTCAGCCGATACCAAAGCTTGCAAGAGTTGTGCCAACGTGAACTCTTGATTATTCATCATATAGTTCAACTGGAATTGCTCAAAGCTTTTCGGTAGAGAATGGAGAACGAAATCAACCTGCATTTCCCCATCATATTCCGCTCCAAGTACCTCTAACTTGTTGAGGTAGCCCATCATTTTGAGAACGTGATCCCTTACGGGCGTTCCCTCCACCATTTTCAGCGACAACATATCTCGCATGGTGATTTGACTAGCCGTACGATTGTGATGAGCGAACATTTCCTAAGGTTTAGCATCATATCAGAAGCGGATTCCATGTCTTGGTGTTAGTGTTGCAACACATCTGACATTGAAGCCAAGATGGTACACCTAGCCATTTCATTGGATTTCATCCACTCCCTATGATATTCCCTTTCGGCAACATCCGCATCATCCGTAGGCGTAGGGGGCTTTGGGGTGTCAAGAACCCATTTGTGTTGTTGTGCGGTTAGGACAATAAATAAGTGACGTTTCCAATCAACATAGTTTTCACCTTCCAATTTGTTATCTTTAAGTATAGTAAACAGTGGATTAAAAGGAGACGACATGATGAACTGAAATAAAACATACATTGCATCAATACATACATCGATTCGCAAAGATTATCATAAATTTCGATCATGCTTTGTATAAAATCTAAAAAAAATACATAGCATAAATCGGCCGACAGCTTAAAACAGTTCACATAAGCCACGATGAGTGTGGACGTTTATGCAAACACATTTAAGCAAGTTATAAACAAGAACAGTTACAAACTTTTAATTTCAAAAATTAATAGTCGGCTCCTACTTGACCATATAAAATCGGTAGGGACTCCGATGGGGAGTAATAAAATGCCAATTTTATACCTAAGTATTAACCATGATTAAATACTTGATTATTACTTCGTTTTGAATAAGCCACTCGATGGGAGGGTCAATACTGCCTCTAATAATAATCCACAACCATCCTTTTGAGAATTCGTTCATGTGAACTTGTCTTTTGGCCTATCCGATAGGGAGAGAGGCGCTTGCCAATGCGTAGCCAAAAGACTTCACAAACAAATAAATCATAGAGGTCAAATAATTCAATTTTATTATCTTGAATAAAATACCGAATTATATTTAAAACATACTTAGTAATTTTTGGAGTTGAGATTTTTCGTCACGATATTCATGCAATCAAATATTTAATCAAATTAAATAAATAAAGCATGCATCAAAACAAATTAAACAAAATTAGAGGTGCAAAGAAAGGTGCATATATTTAGTGGATAGGGGGAGTAATATTTTTTAAATTAGAGGACCAAAATCAAAATTCAAAACTTAAGAACACGAAAATAAAGTCAATGAAACTTAAAGGTCAAAAAAATATATTTTGGGGTAATTGCCCCTTAGATACTTTGTATGCAAACATTTTATTCCTAACACACACACAAATTTTTTTTTACTACTGACACACTAACCTATTATGTATAGGCCCCCACACCCCACTCCACACACTCCTCCACCCCC
>JAPKLY010004758.1:0-13874 GCA_026898435.1 Prunella vulgaris
TGGCGAGGCAACAAGCCCACGTGGCCAAGTCCAAGTTGCTCGCCAGGCTGTTCGCCAGTCTGCTCGTCTGGCTGCTTGCCACCTTGCTCGTCCAGCTCAGAGATGGTGAGGCAAAAAGCCCACGTGGCCAAGTCCAAGCTGCTCGCCAGGCTGCTCGTCAGGCTGCTCGTCCAGCTCAGAGATGGCGAGGCAACAAGCCCACGTGGCCAAGTCCAAGTTGCTCGCCAGGCTGCTCGCCATGTTGCTCGCCCCGGTGCTCGACCATCGCTCCCAGGGATGAAGACACAGAGATGTCTAGAGAACCTGTAATGAGGGCATAGGTCGGTTAGGTTAGGGTTAGTGGGGCAAGTAGCTAAGGTGGTGACAAGTAGAGGACACTTGTCACCATCAGAGGCCAAGTGACTTAAAAATGTGCCACCTCACCCTTACAAGGGTATAAATACTTGTAAAAACTCATTTGTAAAGGATCTAATTTCCCAAATAGACCAGTTAGGAGATTACGAATCCTACATAGAGGATTGTAATCACAAAATAGTGGGATTCGGAGAGGCTGTGACCGTCCCACTAGGTGTAATAAGATCGTAGAACTTGTAGCGCTAGAGGACCCGGAAAGGAGGATGACAAGGTTGTTAGATTTCTTAGTCGTAGATCAACTATCCACCTATAACGGGTTCCTCGACCGCCCTTTCATTTCCAAATTTAAAGCCGCATGTTCTACGTACTACTATTGTATTAAATTCCCAACTCTTAAGGGTGCAGGTACGGTTAAAGGAGACCAGAAGAAGGTGCGAGAATGCCTATTAACTCTGAAAAAGCCCGTTAACCAGGTGTTGGTGTTTGAAGACCTGATATCACAACCCGCCCCGGACGAGCCATACGGTTTGGATAATGTCTCAATAGACACCGAAATGATGGAAGCAGATCAAACGTCGGAGGACATGGTGATAGATAATGCACTCCAGCGAGACCAGCCGGATGGAGAGCAGACGGTAAATAAAACGGAGAATCAAAATCAAGACTCTGCAACCATAACTGGAATAAGTGGTAACATGGAACCCACACTTGAAGGCCAGACCAGTGCCTCGGAAGACATTGAGCCCCGGTTGGGTTATGAACCCATCCCGGTGGAGATGGAAATGCTCCTTCAGGGACCAATTGATGATCCCAGGTGGAAAGATAAAAAGCGACGCGCCACACCAGTTGAGGAGCTCAGATCCATACAAGTTGACCCAAATAAACAAGATTTAGAACTCTTTATTGGGTCGGAGTTGGTGGAGCCTTATAGAAGTCGAATGGAGGAATTCCTTCGGGTTAACCTCGATGTGTTTGCATGGTCACACGAGGATATGACCGGTATACCAGTGGAGCATGCGTGCCACCGCCTGAACATAGATCCCACAAGAAAGCCTATTCGTCAGAAGAGAAGAAAATATGGGCCAGACAAGTATGAAGCATTGACCGGCGAGGTGAAGAAACTATTGGACAATAAACTTATAAAGGAAGCGATGTGTCCTCAATGGGTGGCGAATCCGGTCCTGGTTAAGAAACCGAACGGAACATGGAGACTATGTATAGACTTCACAGATCTCAATGCAGCATGTCCGTAGGACAACTTTCCATTGCCCCACATCGACCAGCTGGTAGACAATACGGCGGGACATGAACTAATGACATTTATGGATGCCTTTGCAGGTTATCATCAGATTGCCATGCATCCCGATGACCAAGAACATACAACCTTTTATACAAACAAAAATTTATTTTGTTGGAAGAGGATGCCCTTCGGGTTGATCAATGCCGGCGCCACATATCAAAGATTAGTCAACAAGATGTTCGACAGACACCTTGGTGATACAATGGAGGTCTATGTTGATGACATTGTAGTAAAGAGTCTTAGAAAAGAAGACCATCTGGAGCACCTCAAGCAAGCGTTCGACATCATGAGGGCGTATAACATGAAACTCAACCCAAAGAAAAGCAGCTTTGGAGTACAATCTGGCAAATTCTTGGGACATCTCGTAAGTCAACGGGCATAGAAGTCAACCCTTCACAAGTCAAATGTATCCTGGACATGGGACCACCCAAGGATGTACCGGCAGTCCAAAGACTTACCGAATGCCTCGCGGCACTCAACAGATTCATATCTAGATCCGGGGATAAGAATAGACCCTTCTTCGAGTCTATCAAAGGCAAAGGCAAAGCCATCTGCAAAAGAACTGGGAAGACCAACTTTGTGTGGACGGATGCTTGCCAAAAGGCGTTCGAAGATATAAAGAACTACCTCAGTAATCCCCAGATCTTGTCAAAGCCGGTGCTGGGGAGAAAAGCTATACTTATACCTGGCGGCATCAGAGGTAGCCATAAGTTCAGCCTTGGTGCGTGCAGAGGGTAAGGCACATCTGCCAATATACTATGTTAGCCAAGTATTGCATGAGGCGGAGCTACGATATTCCCCAATGGAGAAATTGGCATATGCACTAGTGATGAGTGTACGGAAACTCCGACCATATTTCTTCGACCATCAAGTGGAAGTTTTGACAACATTTCCCTTGAGGCAAGTCTTACATAGACCTGATACTGCCGGACGATTATTAAAGTGGTCACTAGAGGTCAGCCAGTATGGTATAACATACGCACCCCGAACAGCGATCAAATGGCAGGCTCTGGCAGACTTCATAGTAGAGCTAACCTACCCTCAAGATCCGACGAGGGGACGTATTTACCCATGGCACCTCTACGTGGACGGCTCAGCAACAAGTTCCGCAGCCGGAGCAGGTGTCATCCTGGTAAGTCCCGATAAACAAGTGTTCACCTCAGCAATAAGGTTCGACTTCCTAGCAACTAACAATGAAGCCGAATACGAAGCACTTATTGCGGGGTTGAGACTATCGTTAGCTGTGGGGGCAACTAGACTTCAGGTTTTCGGAGATTCACAGCTAATCATATCTCAAGTCCGAGGAGAGTATGAGGTGAAGGACCGACAAATGATCATTTACCAAAGGATCGTTGCACACCTGATATCAAAGTTTGAGCAGGTGTACATTGAGCAGATCCCCCGACTAGAGAACACCCAGGCAGATGCTTTAGCCCGGTTAGCTACAAGCACCGGAGAACCAAGCATCTCAGAAGTGGTGGTCACAAAGTTAATTAATCCTTCAACATTTGATTACGTTAATCAAGTGTTGAAGAGGGGGCAACAAATAATCAATAGCCAGCAACAGTCTACCGATGATTGGCGAACACCTATCAGTAAATACTTATCTAACAGAGAACAGCCGGGAGATCCATGGGAGGCACAACGGATTGTGAAGCAAGCCGCAAGATACACGATGGTCGAAGGGCAGCTATATAAAAGAGGAATCTCACTCCCATTACTCAAATGTCTTTCCTCGGAAGAAGGTCAGAAGGTGTTAAAGGAAATCCATGAAGGGATATGTGGAGGACATGCTAGGGGGCAAGCCTTGGCTTACAAAACCATCAGGCAAGGGTATTATTGGCCAACACTACGAAAGGATGCTATCAGATATGCTAAGAGATGCTTGAAGTGCCAACAGTTCGCCCCAAGTATCCACACCCCAGCACAAAAATTGAAATCAGTGTATAGTCCGTGGCCATTCCCTAAATGGGGTATCGACTTGATCGGCCCATTCCCTCCTGGGAAAGGTGGAGTAAAATTTGTAGTGGTGGCCGTGGACTATTACACTAAGTGGGCCGAAGCTGAAGCACTAGCGACGATAACCCAAGAGAAGATGATAGGCTTTATTTGGAAGAACCTGGTATGCAGATTTGGGTTACCACAGTCGATAGTCACGGATAATGGGAGGCAGTTCGATGGAAGTAAGTTAAGAGACTTTTGCACATCTTGGAACATCAAGAAACATTACTCCACACCATATCATCCTCAATCAAATGGGCAAGTTGAAGCAGTGAATAAAATCTTGAAACACATTCTAAAGATTCGGTTAGAAGAAAGAAAGGGCAGTTGGGCCGATGAGCTTCCGGAAGTCTTATGGACTTACAGAACGTCCTACAGAACAAGTACCGGGGAGACACCGTTCACAATGGCTTTTGGAGTTGAAGCAGTCATCCCAGTAGAGGTCCAACATCGGACATGGAGGATAATCGAATACAATGAGAAAGCAAATGAAGATGATATGGCGGTAGAAAAAGACTTGATTGAAGAAACAAGAACCTCGACAGAATTGAGGAATGCAGTCTATAAGCGACGAGCCGAGAAATACTACAACTCGCAGGTAAAAGATAGAAAATTCCAAATTGGCGACCTGGTGATGCGAAGGATATTAGCAGTCCCGACTGGAGTATTTGGTCCGAAATGGGAAGGTCCGTTCAAAGTAATAAAAAGTTGGCCAAATGGGACGTATGACCTGGAGGATATGCAAGGTAACTCTTCGACATACACGTGGAATGCGACACATCTCAAGAAAGTCTACCAATGAAGACTTATGTAAATTTTTCAAGAAAACCTTGCTTGTCCGACATGTATAGGGGCAAGCAGGTCCATAATAGATGGAGACAAATCTGTAAAGTTATTATTCTATTAAATAGAGAGGTTTCCTTTCAAATTGATGTGTCGAAAGATGTCTTAAGTTATAAGCGCACAAGACTTGCGAGTCCACAATAAAGGCAAGGTATTGAGACTAACCCTAAGGTTATACCATTAAAAGGGGGTCCTTACCAATCAATAAGCCTACATCCAGAGAGATGAAAAATGAGGTGTAAATTCGCGATTCCGCAAAAGGAAAAGTAAGACGAATCAATTAAAACACCATACATGAAGAATGAGCAATAAATAACTTAGACAAGAATATCGACAAAGCTCAAATGCAATTAAACACATAAGGAAGGAAACCACGAAATTCATTAATATCAAAAGGATGGTCAGGTACATATGGGGCGCCTTCGAGGGCGTAGGAAGCAAAAAGTTGCAAAAGAAGAAAATGCAAAAACAAAGAAGCAAAATGTAGCAAAACCACTTTACTGGTCGTCAGGCTGGTCGCCCACCTGGTCGCCAGCCTGTTCGCGGCCCTGACCCACAGGCCCAACGGCCTGCTCGCCTGCCTGGCCGCCCACCTGCTCGCCGGCGCCCAAAGGGGAAAGACCTGGAAGGACCTCGAAAGGAGATAGACCCTCAGTGTCCACCATCACATCATCCTCAGCATTAATCTGAAGAGGCGGATAATTTCCCCCGATGATCTTAAGCGTCGGAGTCACGGCACTTAAATCAACTCCAATTTCCTCAAGATCCCCGATATCCACCACCAAACCTTCCTTGAGAGGACGTTCAGTAAGGAAGTCGGTGAACTCCTTCTTTAAGGCCGTCTAGGGGTCCTCGTTCTCACCAACAGCATGGTGATAGGCCCGCAGATTCTCGGTAAAGGCATAAACGAAGCCGAAGTCGGAAGACTCAGCTCGAATATTAGCAACAGCCTCGGTGGTATAGCAGTCAGTGTGGGCCGCTTTGTGCTCGGCAAATTGGGTCTGAGTAGCTTGGAGTTCATTCTCCAACTAGGTAATCCTCCTCCGAGCCACTCTGTTCTCTTCCAACTGAGCGCGCAAGCTCGTCAAATCAGCACGTAAACTCTCAGCCTCGGCTTGGGCCCTCTCAGAATTGGCAATGGCCGACTTTTCAGCATCCAAAGAGGCCTTGGCTTTGGCCTCTGCTATAGCTATCTTCTTTTTAGCTTCATCCCTCTCTTTCCTCGCGCTATCTGACAGCACCGCATAAGCCTTCTCTAAGGTCACGGCTTGCTCAAGGGCGCGCTGGCACTGAAAAGAGCCCCACTCGTATGATGCATAGCCGTACGGATATTATCCATCATTGACTGGCGCTGAATGATGTCCTCTTGAGGCTGAGACCAGTGCCGAATGGTAGATTCGACGGCAAGGCGAGTGGAACCCTTGAGCTCGTTGAGAGACTTCGGAGGACGGGGAAGTGCGAAATGATGTACAGTTGCGCTCCGGTGTTGGTTACGTGAGGGATCGTACCTGAGTAAAAATTCAAACAAGTCTAAAACAAATCTGAAAAATGTTCAAAGTGTAAGTATGCTACAGGTTTGTAGAGTATTACCTTGCTGCTCGATCCTGATCCCATCCAAGAATCGAGACATCCGACAACTACCCAACAGATCGTATGGGGGCAGGAGCGGAGGAAGTGCCAGCAGGGGCAGGAAGAGTTGACTCCAGAGTCTCGACCCGGCCCGAGCCTCCTGGGGCTGAGGATCTTGGAATGCTGGCTCTCTTAGCGGCCTCACCCTCACGCTCAATGCGTGAACCATCTCCTCGGAGCACTCGCCGGTTACCACCGCTCGGAGAATCGCTCGGAGCTTGACGATCCTCGGTACGAGGAGCCCGAGGGGCAGCGGATCGGGTGTTTGGCCCGGAACCACCAGTCTTCTTGGTAGTCTTAGCAGCAATTTGAGCGGCTAACACCACGGATGGAGGATCCCTCTTGGTACGTGCCATCCCAAATTTCTGGTTTAAAGTCTTGAAAGATGGAGGGATGGCGATAGACACTTCAGGAACTGCAAGCATGAAGAGGCAAGAAGAGTTAGAAAACTTTCATGAAATCTCATGAAATCTCAAAGTCAAGAAATACTAAACAAGAAATCAAAATAGTTATACCTGCGGGACGAACAACCTGAGCTCGCAGATGGTGAGGAATGGTGATTAACCCCGAGGCAACGCTTTGTTTAAGTAATCAAAAGTTCTGTCCTTCTTGTTCCGACGGCAAACAAGAATGCAGGTGAACTTGAACTCCTCAGACAAGCTAGTCTTCTTCCAACGCTGAGGGATCAAGTCTGTAGACACAAACAACAAAGAAAGTCAGATATTGTAACAAGGGTGGAATCTAAAGTACAAACGAGTCCTACGCTGTAACTCGCCAAACTCAGTAGGGGACATTATACGTCCCCCGAGACCCTCATTGTTATCAGGAGCCCGCCAGTCACCCCCAATGAAAAAGAATTGTTCCTTCCAGTCTCTCACTTTATTGGGCAATCCCTCAAGGATCTTCATATCGCTCCTCGCTTTAAGGTAATAATAACCCTGGCCTTCCTCAGAGCACTTGCTAAGGCAGAGGGTGTAATTCACCTCTTGAGGAGTCAAGCGATCCTTGTACTTCTCCAAGGCGAAAACCGTGCATAGTGATATCAGGTACGTCCATGCGTTGGGGGTCAGCTGTGTGATCGCTAAACCCATCGTCTCCAAAAAGCGCCCGATGAGGAGGTGAAGGGGTAACGTTACACCAGCAGCCAACGTATGCACGTTTATGGCTATTAATCCTTCCGGGGGACAGTCAGCTCTTTCTTTCTCCCGAGGAGCGTACATCGTGACATCGCAGGGGATAT
Organism: Prunella vulgaris; assembly: GCA_026898435.1. Lineage (NCBI taxonomy): Eukaryota > Viridiplantae > Streptophyta > Magnoliopsida > Lamiales > Lamiaceae > Prunella > Prunella vulgaris. The sequence continues at coordinate 7,368 of JAPKLY010004758.1, forward strand.
GATATTCCCTTCGGATGTGGTCAAGATCGTCCTCATCAATGACACTCACTACGGTGTTCGCCTTGTAGCTTGTACGGTCACCTTGTTCAAGTTCCCGATACTGCCGAGGAGGAGTCGGGAAATCGGTGGCATATCGCTCGTAGTATGCTCTCCAGTCGAACTCATGTGCAACGCCTTCGGGAATGGACCTCTCGGACATGTGCGGTTGAGGGAAGCTGACAGACTCGAACCACTCAGTAATAGAGTCTTCGCTATCGTCACTACTAGAGATAGTCTCTACATCCTCCGTATCATCCCCCTCTGGGCGAGCAACGGGCTGCTCGATTTCTTGCTCGCTGGGATGCTCGCCAGCCTCCTCACTGGCTTGCTCGTCTCCTCTCTCCAAAAGCCGATTGACCTCCTCAACCGCAGAATCAGATCCCGCCAAATGGACCGACGACAAGCCCGCGATCGGGCCACCTTCCTCTATGTTCTCCACCATAGGTCGTTTGCCCGGATTCCGGTGAGAAATCGTCCGACTAGAGGATGACGACATGGATTTGAGAAGAAAGGAGAAAAGACAAAGTTGATCCTAGGGTGTGTTAACTATGGATTGCGGGCGTCATCAATGAGATTCCGGTCAGAAATTCCGGCAAAGAATCCGACAAACAAATACATAAAATGGACATGCAAAAATTAAAAGAAAATAAAGGTAATGTAAAGAAAAGACGAAAGGAATTAAGGAATTACCTGGGATGTTGAGTCACAAAACCGGTCGCCGGAGTAGTAAAGATTGCTAAAGTCGTCGAAAAGAGCTCGGAGATGGGATCGCCGAGAATTCTTGAAGAGAAATAGTGAATGAAGAAGAAGATGAATAGTAGCTGAGAAACCCTATTTATACCTTCGGGTCAAAGAAAAAGAGGGAAAAGAATTTTAGGGACTTGGTTGCAAAGTATTTGAGAAGTTTCTGAAAAGGCGCGCCTTTTCATGCGACTGATTGACACACGAAACGATGAGGTGCCTCGTTTCCCGGAGTGTTGCCTTAATTGCCAAAGAGAGGGAGAGCGAGCGAGTTGGCGAGCACCAAGGAGAGCACCACAATGCTCGCCCAGTTGCCCGTCTACATGATAAGATCAAGTCCAGTATACACTTTGATTTCAAATCAAGGCATATACTGAGGGGCAAATGTTGATAAAAGAATCTAAGCTTGAGGATTAGAGAAAAGCCCAAGTATAAACAAGATGAAATATGCAAATTGGCTGCTCGCCAGTATGCTCGCCTGGGTGCTCGCCCATATGCTCGCCCGAGCCCAGAGGTGTCGAAGTAACTAGCCCACATGGCCACTCCCCAGTTGCTCGCATGAATGCTCGCTGGCCTGCTCGCCAGATTGGTCGCCCGGAGCTCTGAGCATAACAAAGCAACAAGCCTATGAAGCCAGGACTAGGTTGCTCGCCTTGATGCTCGCCCGCATGATCGCCTCCATGCTCGCCTTCAGCCTGGATACGACAAGGCGGCAAGCCAATAGGACAAGCCTATGTTACTCGCCACAATGCTCGCCCCCTTGCTCGCCACAATGCTCTCCCCCTTGCCAGTCCCTTCTTCGAAGGAAAGAAGACACAAGATGTCTAAGGAACCTGTATGAAGGGTCCGAGTCATTTAAGGCTAGAGTTAGTGGAGCAAAACTCTGAGGGGGTGACAAGTGGAGGACACTTGTCACCCCCAGAAACCATGTGGTTTAAAAAGATGCCACCTCATCAAATAGAGGGTATAAATACTTGTAATAATCAAATTTGTAAGGATCTGAAATCCAAATACAAAGAGCCCATTTATAAAATTTCTCTCTCTATAATTCTCTCTACATTTCACTTAATAATTCCAATTATCATCTTTAAATTATTTTTTGAGTGATTTCCATAGATTAATTAGCCACATAACATTACAATTAGTAAAATCATTCAACAATACAATACAATGACTAAATTATACTTAAATTTAACAGAATGCTAGATATAAAAAAAATTCACATGAAATACATATACATACACACATTTTTTTATAAAATATAACGTAATGTATTTTATTATCCTATAAATGTAATGAAATAATACTAAATATTTTTAAATTGCTACTTAGATCTCGATATATATTTATGAAAAAAAAAATATAGCAAATTCATTTACATTATAATATAATTGAAAAAATAAAAAATATATATATATACAACACAAAAAATAAAATACCTTGAAAACAGAATATTTTTCTTCTCTTGTATAAGATATCATCTGACATAAACTTCCAATGAATATTACATGTGTCACAAGGATTGTTTAAAGATCCAGATGTGATCAAAGTGACAAACAAAGACCTCATTGAAGTACTGAAGTCCATTCACTTGATTCTTCAAAACCATAAACATACTCTTGATCATCTTTCTAACAAACCTCTGGCAAAACATGCATCACGAAATGTAGGATACAAAATGCCTCGAAATGTTTTTATGTCCTCAAAATACTTTGGTCTGGTAACAACATTTTACAAAATCCTTAAATAATACACTTTTCCACTGCCGAGAGGCATATAACAAAAACGCCCAACTGTAAAACCTCTTTGTCTAGGTTCCCAAATCCTTGAATTTCTCTTCCAAACAAAAAACTGAGGAATTTGAACATATGTTAAATTAGCAGCTTTAGCAGACCAATTGTTTAACACAAACCAAGCTAAGAACATGCTAGTTTTTACACTGATTGTTTAACACCGAATTTAATGACTCCAAATCTCTGAAAACAACATGCTATCCACCCGGAAGATGAAACATCAAACGCTCAACAGATTGATATCTATAGTTGATCTCATAACCAAATAATCTCCAAAAAGCTTCACACGGAGAAATATACCTACAATCAAAGTATATTTTGATCTCATCATATCAGTTAAATGATTAGAATCTGTAGAACTGTCACACGATCATGTCCTTTATTGACATACTTAAAAAAATATTTAATGACTCTGAATTGATTACACCATTCAACGTTGAAATGTGTGTCATACTTCAAAAGAATATATATATTATGAGGAACCACATATCTATTATCCATAACAAAATCTTTCTTTTTAACAGTTCTTCCATCATTCCTTCTCCTGTATATAGGATATCCATCATCTCCAAATGAACTTTCGGAAGAAAACTTTTTGGAAAATTTTGTACACTCACCATCTTCAGACATGCATGGAGAGTACTTAACAGTAGGACCACAAGGACCATGCATCATAAAATCACGAATTGCCTCAAAATATGATTTATCAGTAACTTCATCCGGTAATTTAGTAGATATAATCCTATCAATATCATCAGGAGAAGGAGAATCTTTGTATTTTTTAGAAAACCTAAAATCTGAGTAAGAGGGAGTCCTCTTTTCTAAAACTCAATTGTATACAAAACTGAAAAAAAAATATATTAATAACAATATAGATTTTAAAAAATTTAAAACATATATATAATTAAAAATACTAAAAAAATATTGTAATTAAAAATTGTACCTACTTTGACATTACCAAAAATCTTATCTTGACGAATATCACGAATCAATCCATCCAATTTTACTTTGAATATACGACAAATTATATCAGGACGATCTTCAGGATTTTGATCCCTAAGTGACATGCATCGAACAATTTCTGGTCATTTTGAGTTGCATATAATTGTTATGAAAAAACTGTGGGTAGCCAGTCCAACGACATATAGCCATAGCATCTTGATAATTCTGCAGCATATACCGAGGACCTCCAGTAAATGAAGGTGGTAACATAATACGTTTGTCAACAACTCTTGCATCTCTTTCTCCACGTAAATAAGCATCTTGATAACAATTGTACATATCACATTGAAGTTCCTTTTGATGATTCTTTATATACAAAAGCCATGCAGATTCAACCATAGTGTAAGCATCCACAATGAATTGTTGAGTTAACCATTTGCAAGAAAGTAACGTTGGTGGTTCTCCATTTCTTTCTTGAAGACGAAAAGGAAAACACTCTCTTATACTAATTTTTGTCATGTGTCCAATCCTCCGCGCAGACTGTGAAAAAGGTATATCTTCTCTATATCCATCTTCACCAAAAGGAAAAAGAAGAGAATATTGTAAAGCAAGATAAGATGGAGTTAACTCAGTTATGCGTTGCAATTTCCCGGAGCAAGTTTCAACTATAATATCTCGAACACCAGTAGTATTGTCGAGATCACCAGTAAGAACGGCCGCGACTTCAGAAACTGTAGGTAAATTATGTGTCATTGGATCATAGAAACTATTTCCAATTAACCTCATGGTAATTGTTCTATGTCCGACAGTAAATTATTTTCTTGCAATTCTAAACCTTTGAATTAACACATTACATTCATCCAACATCTCCGTTAAATAAGATACAATACCCGTTTCAATTGTGTGTAATCTATCTTCTGACCTTAAAATAATAATATAAAAAATAAAGTTAATAAATAAACTAAAATTAAATTATTTTTGCTAAAATTTTAATTAATAAAATTAGAAAATAATACGTAACAGATCGAATTCTATTAGAAATCTCATCATAAATGTAAAGCTTTGCAAATACAGGTGGAACTGGACCATTAGGAAGCAAACTCCCTAATTTTTATAATTCTGCCCATGTAACCGGAAAACAGGAAAAGTATTACCACGATTTAAATTTCTATCAATTGTTCCAACTAAAGATGTAAAACAAAACATATGGTTAAATGAACGAATATTTTTCAAAAAATGTATGTTCCTGTTATTATGACCTCAAATCAAATCACAAAAAAGAAATGGAGGTTGGGACATTAAAGACAACTGTATTTTTCTTTGTGAACAACACAAAGAAAATTTAGGATGCATGACATTTTTTAGATTTTAACCGTTCATCTAGCCAAAACATAGCACCACAATATTGACATCGATGAATTGGATCACCAATATCCCAATATTCAACATCTGAAAAATCAAAATGAAATACATAAATATCTTATAAAATTAAAATAATTAATACTATCTTAAATATAGTAAAAATAAAAAGGTATTAAAAAGGACTTACAATCAACATGGTTATGGTAATTAAGTAATTCATCAGTATCACAATCAACCAGATCTTGACTGTTATTATTGGATGGAAGAGCATCAATGAATATTTGTTCCATAGATCTTTAACTCTTGTATATGAAAATCATCTTTATTCAAAAATGAAGGAATTAAAAATTTTCCAGAATAATTTTCATATGTATCTTGTCTACTTGTGCCACAAACTGAAACACAATTAAAGAAAAAAAAATTAATTTTATAAAATTAATATGTTAAAATGTATTACGAAAAATTTAAATATAAAAATAGTTATGCAATGTTACCGTTTTTAAAAGCATGAGATGGTTGATATTGATGCAATTCCTTATTTAAATTATAATTCTCATTTCCAAAAACATAACGAAATGATGAATGATCATTTGTAATATCTACAATTGTGAATTTCCACTACCTGCAAAATAAAGAGATTATAAAATTACCCAAAACAATTACAATGAATTTTAAAAGAACAACTTTAAAAAAATCATTCAGAATAATAATAGTTCTAAATATAAATTTTTTAGAAAGACATATATTCTAAATTCTCCAAAGATGATAGTTGATTATTGTTAATGACATATGACCTTTGCAACTTCCTCATAAATTCATGTATAAACTCAGATAAATAAAAAAACTACTCCATATGTTCCACTATATGTTGCTCATTAATTTTTGGAACATGTATTAAGACAAAAGTGAAAAAGTATAAGTGATATGACGTAAAAAATGAAAAAAGTAATGAAAATAGTATAAAAAGTAATGAAGTAATAATAAAAACGTAAATAATAGTTTGCAAAAAATGTAAAAAAGAAAATGAGAAATATATAGTGGGGTAGATGAAAATTGTAAAATGTAAAATATATATTGGGATGAAGGGAGTATTTTACAATAAATTTGTGAAATATTTTATAAAATTATAAACCAAAAATAAAAATTAACAAAAAAATTGATTAATTGCATATATCAATAAAATTATAAGAATTAATTTTAAATAGAAATATTATTTTTACGCAAAGGGATCAGACAATTTAACATTTCATAAATTGACTCAATATTTTTTTTTACCATATGGATTAAATGTTGTTGATATTGGTCCTGTAAGTATTGATTTTTTTATATGAGTCATGTTAATTTTATTTTAGGAATATTAGTCCTTTAAATTTGAAATTTTTTAATATTTTTGGAAAATATATTTTGATAATTGCTCTTCTATGTAAATTTTAAAAGGAGTAAGATAAAACAAAAACAATAGAATTTATAGGACAAAAAATCAAAATATGTAATACATATTTAACAAATTAAAATTGTGCAAAGTTATAGGAGAAATATATCTCTAATCCTAATATAAAAACAAAAAGGAACATGTAATTGTAAAAAAAATATATACTTAAATATTAGATAAATAAAGCAATTAAATATA
>JAPKLY010004759.1:0-13874 GCA_026898435.1 Prunella vulgaris
ATAAAAAGAACATCAAGATTGTGAGAATCAAATCCGACAGAGGAACAAAGTTTACAAATCAAGTGATTGAAGAATATTGTTCACTTTATGGCATTGTGCATGAGTATTCTACAGCCAGAACCCCACAGCAGAATGTTGTTGCAAAAAGGAAGAATAGAACACTCAAGGAAGCATCCAGAACAATGAAAGCTGAAGATTGAGTTTCTCCATGGTCTTGTATCCGGGAATGGATACTGCAGATTGAGTTTCTCCAGTATAAGGCACACCTTTGTGGCATAGTACAATTTGTGCTCTACCACAAGCCTTCCCTTCACCTCCTTCAACTTATTCATTTCCTCTCTCGGATTTGAGATGAAAAATCCATGCCAGTTGAACTTTGTCCTCCCACTAGTGTGGACAATGGCTGCCATCAGCCTCAACTTGATCTTGCTAACCTGCTCTATGCTCCCTTGGTTAGCAAGGATGTATTTCCCAACAATCTCAGCCAGAATCTCAAATTCTGTGCTTGAGCAGTTTCTTGTTTAGATTTGGAACATACTGCTCCTTCTTTTTGGTAATGACCTCCAGAATTTTCTCCTCTTTACTAGCCGTGAAGGTCCCAGGGTCCAAACCCTCACTTGGAAGTCCTATGAAATCATTTAGATCCTCTTGTCTCAGCACAAACTTGTGCCTCTTCATGACAGGTACAGAGATGACCTGTCCTTTCTTGTCCTTCTTTATTTCATTCATTTACATCATCACTGTAGACCTGATGGAAGTTACACTCTTCTCCGTTTCCACAAAAAATTCCAGAACTTGTCTGTCATAGCACTTCTTAGGACCATTAGACAGAAACTTGCTAAGTCCAAAATTCTGGACATACTCAAAGGCTCTTCTAATATGGTGAAGGTTTGGGTCGTTTAGAACTTTTTGGTAGTGAAAACAGACAATAAGTTCATACCAAAAGTTCTTATTGTTGGAGAGTTCTTTGTAGTCAATGTATATTTCAGACATTTTGAGAAGGGGTGTTAGAGAAACAAGGGTTGAAGGTTTTAAGGTTTGAGAATAATAAGGAATCGTGGGATTACTGTTAAGTGTGGAGGTTATTTATATGGATAATCAAGGGTGGGGATTTAATCTTAAGAAAATTGATCTACGGTTGAGATGAAAGTAACAATTGGAAGATAAAGTGATTTATCTTCCCAAGTGGTTTTGTAATTATTACTAAAAGTGGAAAATGTGATGAATTGTGATCAAGGGTTAGGATTTAAATAGATAGTGGTTAAAAATGGGTCTTTTCATGAGAAAATCCTTTTAAATTCATCTCCCAAGAATTTACTGCACACTTACTATCGCATTAAATGCGGTTCAGGCACAGTTATCAATAAAGTAACTGTCAGTTCAGAGGATGTCTCACGCTAGTTGACAGTGGAGTTGATTAGTAGACTTCTTTTCTTCTCAGTAGAGTTGGTTCCACTGTCTATCAAGGGGGTTTTAGAGAGTCAATGGACTTATCAGTTGAGTCCACTAATACCAAGTTGACCCTTCCTCCTTGAATAGTGACCTGTGGATTTGTCAGTCTAGTAGACTGTTCCCCCTTACTGAGATAACCTGATTTACTTCAATTCCCTGACTCAGGATCAAGTAATCCTAAGTCACTGATAACTCATGAAACCTAGCTTCAGCAAGAGGTTTTGTGAGTATGTCTGCTCTGTGTTTATCAGTGTGGATTTTCACAAGATAAACATCCTTCATTTCCACATGATCTCTGATGAAGTGATGTCTAATGTCAACATGTTTGCATCTTGTGTGAAGTACAGGATTTTATGATATTGCAATAGCACTATTATTGTCACAAAATATAGGTAATTCCTTGGCTTGGATATTATAGTCCTTCAATTGTTATCTTATCCATAAAATTTGAGCACAGCAACTTCCAGCTGCCATGTATTCAGCTTCAGTGTTGCTGGTTGCAACTGAGCTCTGTTTCTTGGAAAACCATGATATTAGTTTCTTTCCAAGGAATTGATAGGTCCCTGTTGTTGACTTCCTGTCAATTTTGCATCCACAGTAGTCAGCATCTGAGTAGCCTATTAACTCAAAGTTATCATTAGAGATGTACCAAAGTCCCATATTGACAGTCCCCTTGAGATATCTGAGTATTTTCTTTGTTGCTTCTAGGTGACTCTTCTTAGGACTGGCCTGATATCTGGCATAGATTCCTACTACATATGTGATGTCAGGCCTGCTTGTAGTGGGGTATAGAAGTGAGCCAATAATTCCTATGTACGTAGTCTGATCGACTGTTTCACCATCTTCATCAGGTTCAAGTTTGGTGTTGGTGTTTATGGGTACCCTGACCACCTTACTTGTGCTGCATCCAAACTTTTGTATGAGCTCCCTTGTGTATATATGGCTTGACTGATGAAGATTCCTTCAGTGGATTGCTTGATTTGTAGTCCTAGAAAGAAATTCATTTCTCCCATCATGGACATCTCAAACTTCTCTTTCATGAGATGTGAAAATCTGGTACACAAATTCTCATTTTGTTATCCAAAGATGATGTCATCTACATAGATTTGGACCAAAAGGATGTCATCTCCATTAGTGATTCTAAAGAGTGTCCTGTCAATACTTCCCTTGGTAAATCCATGATCCAAGAGAAATTGTGAAAGTGTGTCATACGAGACTCTTGGGGTTTGTTTCAGGCCATGTAGAGCTTTTCTGAGTTTGTACACTTTGTTGCCTTTCTCAAATCCAGGTGGTTGTTCCACATAGACTTCTTCATTCAGGACTCTATTGAGGAATGCGCTCTTGACATCCATTTGATAGACTTTGAATCTTTTGTGGGCTGCATAGGCAAGGAATAGCCTGATAGCTTCCAGTCTGGCTACTGGGGCAAATGTTAATCAGAGTCAAATCCCTCAACTTGTGAGTATCCTTTGGCCACTAGCCTGACCTTGTTTCTAACTATGACATCATTTTCAAACTTCTTGTTCTTGAACACTCATTTGGTTCCAATGATGTTTGCATGCTTGGGCCTCTTGATTAGCTCCCACACTTGATTCCTTGTGAATTGATTCAGCTCTTGTTCCATGGAAACGATCCAATTAGGATCCTTTAATGCTTCCTCTACTGTCTTAGGTTCCTGCGCTGATAGAAAATAACAGAAGAGAGCATTTTCACCATGAAAACTTCTAGTCTTGACTCCAAGGTTAGGATTTCCTAGAATTTGGCTGACAGGATGATATGTCAACCGATTTCTCCTGGATTGTCCTCTCTCAATGGAGTTATCCTCAGGGGATATGTCCTCTCATGAGATTGAGTCACTAGCTTCGACAGCATTAAGTAGATCAGGAGAGAGGATAGAGGGGAGGAGGCCTAAGTCATCATTCCAGGTTGTTTCAAAGTTGTTAGCATAGTCTGTTCTTTCTTCCCCCTGAATGCTAGACTGAGTTTCTGTCTTAGCTTGGCCAGCTTCTTCATTGATAGATGTTACCTGAGGAGATGGGATTGGGTCATTCTGCTCATTTTTATCATTGTTGATTTCCTCAGGTTGGTGTGTCCTCCGTGTTCCATCTCCTGAGTTTTCTGTCCCTAGGTTGTCCCATGTAGGAAGATATGCATCCACTGAGTTATCAGTGGACTTGTTCAGACTGGGGCTAGTCATTTTATCAGTGATATCTTTGGTGGCCTGATTTTTCCTGGACTCAAGAGTAGATTCATCAAATACAACATGGGGTGTTTCTTCTACTACAAGGGTTTTGAGATTGTATACCCTGAAAGCTCTACTGACTTGGGAATATCCATGGAAAATTCCTTCATCAGCCTTGCTATCAAAGGTTTTCAATTGCCTTTTCCCATCGTTGTGGATGAAACACTTGCAACCAAAAACATGAAAGTAGGATACATGAGGTTTCCTACAATTCCATAGTTCTTAGGGTATTTTGCCTTGATTCTTAGTGAGCATGAATCTGTTTTGTGTGTAATAGGCTGTATGAATAGCTTCATCCCAGAACCGTTTTGGAATTTGTGCATCAGCAAGCATGGTTCTGGCAGCTTCTTTGAGTGTTTTGTTTCTTCTTTCAGCCACCCCATTTTGTTGGGGTGTTCTTGCAGCTGAGGTCTCATGGGATATGGCTGACTTATTGCAAAAGTTAGTAATAATGAAATTAATGAACTCAGTACCTTTACCAGATCTTATCTTGACAATAGATAGACCATTTTCATTTGATAGCTTCTTTAAGAGTTCAGGTAGTCTGAGTTGTGTTTCCTTTTTGATGGACATGAAGATCACCCAGATGTATCTGGAGTAGTCATCTACAACCACCAGTGTGTATTTTCTTCCATTTATACTGGCTGGTGTGACTGGTCTTAAAAGATCCATGTGAAGTAGTTGGAGTATCCTGTCAGTGGAGGGATTTTGTTTTCCCTTAAATGAGGCTCTGATTTGTTTTCCTTCTTGACAAACTTTACAAATGTGATCCTTGTTGAAGACCTCATTAGGTATCCCATCTACCAGACTTAATCTTAATATCCTGTTTAGTGTCTTGAAGTTCAGATGATTAAGTCTCCTGTGCCATTGCCAGGTCAGGTCACTGGAGCTCTTTGGAATTAAACAAATCTCTGTTGGACATGATCTCCAATCTGCAAGATAAACATTTCCTTTCCTTGACCCTGTTAGTAGTACCTGTGAACTTGATGCATCTCTAACACAACACATGTTACTAGAAAATTCTACACTATAGCCTTTATCACATAATTGACTAATGGACAAGTATGTTTCAGTCCATTGACATATGATACATTAGGTACCTGGACTGACCCAATTAACAGGATCACATAACTTTTTGTGATTCCCTTGGAGTTGTCACCAAAGGTGCCCTGTGGTCCTTTCTTTTCTTTGAAGTCGGTCAGGAGACTTTGGTTGTCTGTCATGTGTCTCAAGCAAACACTATCTAGATACCAGTAATCTTGTAAATCCAGAGAATCATGCAGAAAATTCAATTCTTAGGTACCCATCTTGTGTTGGGTCCTATTTGATTAGCTGTACCTTTAGGGATCCAAATCTGCTTAACAGTCCTAATTACTTTGGATTGGCTGATTTTTCTCCCATAAACATATACATAGACAGTGGCCTCCCTTGTTGCCCTAGGAGTGGACTGCCTGTAAGTGTTGGTCCTCTGTTCCTCAAGGACCTTGGTGCAGCTGGTCTGAAGTGTTGTTGATAAGGGAGGGTAAAACTCCTCTTACAGGGCACATGTGAGGATGGTCTCCTGTGATGAACCCTTCTGACAGCTCCCCTGACCGTGGAATTGGGCCAATTTATCCTTTGCCTAGACTGTCTCCCATGAGATGGTCTGGGTTGAGGATATGTATACTAACAATGTTCCACATGTTCCTTGAAGGATAATTCCTTCTTTGGAAATGGTTTTGTTTAGTGATTGATCTGGGAGGTGCATAAGTTGTTCTAGCCCTTTCAGTAGGCCTACTATGCCTTATTACCTCCTCAGTAGGTTCAGCAAGCCTTTTGCCCTTATCAAGAGTCCTTCTGGGATTCCTAGAGGACTTTACAAACACTCTCTCTCCACTGCTAGTAGATGCAGTGTTTAGAGGACCTTTTTAAGATGTAGATGGGAAGAATCCAATCCCATGTCTGCTGTCAGAGCTATTTTGTAGGCTCAAAATTTCCTCTATGGCAAGAGAGGATTTATTATGAGCCTCTAATTTTCTCCGCAGACTATCTACAGATTCTTTTAGCATGTTCACATTGCTGATAAGAGTTTTAATTTCGATTACTAGCTCATTGTTTTCAGAAGCTAGTTTAATCTGATCATCAGTCAGTTCCCTGATCACCTCATCTTTTCCACTGAGCTGACTCTTAAGTGTTTCCACTTCATTTTTAGGGCAATGGTCAAAGAGGCTGATGCAAGGTCTACCTCATTTTCAGACTCAATTAGCTTAGAGTTCTCAATGGCTAGCTTCCTATTTTTTTTCCTTAAGAGCTAGGTATGCTTCTTGCAGCCTGGAGAAGTCAATCATCAATTGTTCTAAGGAGAACTGAAGGTTGAGGTCCCCTGCAGACTATGAGCTACGCTCAGGTGAGTGATCTATCAAATGACAAGAGTTAGATTATACCTCAGGTTCTTCATTTGCCATGAGACAAAGATCATCATCACTGCTATCAGTGAACATTTCCTCATATGAGCTTGCAGCTTGCTCATCTTCTGCCAATCTCTTATCCCTCTTGTCTTGCCTTTCCTTTCTTTCTTCTGCACTCAACTGAGGGCAGTTATATTGGAAGTGCCCTGACTTGTTGCATTGGTAGCATATTGTTAGGATATCTGTGTTAGATGTTTTGATGATATAATAAACCAATCAGCTTGTAATAGGACCAGCAGAACATGTTAGTCAGCTGATGAGTAGTTAGGATTAGATAGGTTCGAGTGAGGGGGAATCTACCTTGCTGCCTAGAAGATCCGAAGCTATCATAGAGAAGAAGACCAGCTGAGACCTTGAGGACTTAGTCGATTTCAGAGGACAGAAGATTTAAGCAGCTGACACTGGAGTATCGAGAGCAGATCATCAGAAGAGACAGATCAGCTGACATCAGAAGCTCAGCTGATCAGCTGAGAGCACGTCGCAGACAAGATAAAGACTTTGGATAAAAGATATATTCAGACGAAGTCAAGAAGACCAGCTGATGTGCACACCAGCACACTTGCACATCATCTGAGGTCCAAGTATCAGCAGACTGGTACACCAGCTGAGGAGACAGATCAGCTGAGGTCTTGTGCTCGGCCTAGATTCTTCGGAATCATTTTAAGGGTTGACTTGCGACATAAAAGGAGGATTCCCAGAATAGAAAATCAATCAATCAAGGGGACAAACTTGATTGATTGTAGATCGCGAAGATTGACGGGAATCAAGATGGAGATTCAATCAATCACAATGATTGATTGAATACGAGATTACAGGATCTCAGATTTCTAGTCCTTTACAATGGCTAGTTATTTGACCTTATAAATTAGAGTAACAATGATAATTTCAGTATCGGATTTACACGCATATTAAGGTAGCCGAAACTCTGTCAGAATTATCACTTGCACTCAAAAACCCATTCATACTTATTATTTGTAAAACCTTTGTAGAAGCTGTGAGAAGGCAATTGCGTTTGTAGCATTGACAAGATTGTAAGAGAGTAGTACTCTCGAACTATGTAAGTGAGTAAGTAAGTGAGTTAGTGGAGAGCCCCTCAAGTCGAAGTTGGATTGAGGGGAGTGGATGTAGGGCAGTTGGTCTGAACCACTATAAATCCCTTGTGTCTTGTCGTATTTCTTTCTGCTCTTAATTTGTGCACACCACCTAAAACTAATTTTCATTAAAAATGTTTCCGCACTATTCACAGAATTCAGACTACTTCAAGTAGTCTGCTGGTTTTCTAAATAATCTAAATAATTTGAAAAAGGTTTTGAATCCTTACAAGTCTATTCAACCCCCCCTTCTAGACTTGTTAAAAGGTATTCCTCCCTAAAACCTGCCTTTGGGACGAACAAGTGGTATCAGAGCAGTGTGTCCAAAAGACCACAACCTGAGAAAAGCTTTTGGTGGTCACCTGGACAGAACCCTGAAAATTTGGTTTTAGAAATTTTTTTATTCTTTTATCTATTCACTTGCAAATATGTCTTCCTACAAGAAGAGTGGATCCAAAACGAGGTAGTTGCCAGAATTCTCTATAGAAGACTATGATTACTGGAAATTCAGAATGGAGAATCACCTTGGAGCCATTCATGATCGAATGCTAGATGTTCTGGAGGAAGGGCCAATCAAGTTTTTCTGGGAAGGAGTAAGTGATGGCAAAACTCCAGAAGCTGAGATCAGCGAAAGAAGGAAGGCAGAGAAGAAGAAGAGTGAATTAAACGATACTGAAAGGAAACTATTCAACTTAGATCAAGTGGCCAGAACAGAAATCATCGAGACTCTCTCCAAAGAATATATAGAGAAAATCAAGACGTGCAAAACCGCTAAGGAGATGTGGGAGAAACTCTCCTTGATGTGTGAAGGGACAGATCAAATCAAAGAGAACAAACTTCAAACCGTTCTACATACCTTTGACACATTTAAAATGAAAGCTGATGAAACCATTGATCAGCTGGATATGAGGCTGACAAACATACTGAATAAGGCAAGCTCCTTAGGAAAGGATTACTCGGAGAAAGAGATTAATAACAAAATTTTGAGATCTCTTACTCCAAGATGGAGAGTGAAGGTGACAGTAATTAAAGAGACAAAGAATCTATTTGAGATGAGTCATCATACACTGCTATCTCATCTGAAGGCACATGAGTTCGATATCCAAGAAAAAGACCAAGAAGATGAGACTCAAACTTCATCAGCTACAAAGAATGTCGCTTTCTCTGCTGCAGCTGATAGTCAAGAGAAGTCCTCTACTCCAGAGAACATGAGCTTAAAGGAGCAACTTGCTTTGCTGACCAAGAAGTTTGACAAGATGTCAAACAAGTTCAAAAAGTATAGATCCCATTGGAAGAAGAATAAGAGTTATTCTTCCAGAAGATACCAGAAGTCATCTGATGCCAGAAGACCATCAGATGAACAGGAGACCAGATACAAGTCTCCAGAGAGAAGAAGGTAACCAAGTCCCAGAAGAGGAGGAGATGGTGTCTGCTTCACCTGCAATAAGCCAGGACATCTCTGTTATGATTGTCCTCAGCTTACCCCAAGGGAGAGAGAAGAGAAGAGGATCAAGAGAGATCGCAGGTTCGCTGATAAGAGAGTTCTGCTGGCGGAGGAGGAGAAGCAGGATATCAGCTCATCCTCATCCTCATCTGATTTTGAATCAGAGGATGATATCTGTCTCATTGCTAAGGTAGAAGAGGTATCTCCTACCCCCTCTGTTAGCTCATCTTGCTCCTCTAACTATTCTATGGAGTCAGATATACACAAGTTGTTATCTGATCTCCAATCCTCCTTAAAAGTTTGTTCTAAGCTGGAAGAGGAGAACACTAGTCTGAAAGCTGAAGTTCTAAGCTTAAGACAGGATCTGGAAAATGCTAGACTACCAGT
Source organism: Prunella vulgaris (assembly GCA_026898435.1). Classification (NCBI taxonomy): domain Eukaryota; kingdom Viridiplantae; phylum Streptophyta; class Magnoliopsida; order Lamiales; family Lamiaceae; genus Prunella; species Prunella vulgaris. The sequence continues at coordinate 9,064 of JAPKLY010004759.1, forward strand.
GATATCCTATGACTCACAAGCTAACAAGTCTGCTGACTTAATAGCAAAATGTGAGGAACAGGAGAAGCTGATAGAAAAGCTACTTTCTGAGAATACTGTTTTGAGTGAAGAACATAATCGGCTAACAGCTAAGTTCGATGAACTCTTCAAGCAGAATGAACTGACAATAAAAAATTCACAGCAGCTTCAGCTGAAAGTGGACCAGCTGACTAAGGCAAAGAATGTCGTGTCTGAAATAGCTGAGTCCTCACAAACTGTGAATGACAAAAGGGGTCTTGGTTATCCCAAACCCAAACCACAGAAGAAGAAAAAAAGTGACAGTGGATTAATTAGGGATCCTCGAAAGGGTAAAGGGCCAGCTGAGCCTGCATCTGGATCAGAAGGGCAAAAGGGCAGAGGGACAGAAAAGGTCCCAGCTGGACAGAAGAGCTCCAAAGCTCAGAAGTCTGCTGGTGATCACAAGGTTTCAGCAGAGCAGAAGAGTACTAAAACTCAGAAGCCTGCTGACAACCAACATAAGTCCAAAGCTCAGAAGCCCCGAGACCAGAAGAGGAATCCAAGTCATAGCTCAGCTAAGTCAAAGGGACCTCAGCAGAATCAGCAGAGGAATGTTAAGCCTGGGCCATCTCAGCAGAGTAAACCCAAGGGAAACAAACCTCAGCCCTGGGTTACTTTTAATGTAACCAAAGTAGGCAAGCCTTCACCGGCTAAGGTATATGAGTCATTCGGAGGCTCAAGCCGAAATTATCCTTTTGAGCAACCCACCTACAAACTTACTGTTATCACTCATCGCCCCACAAAAGATCCTCTGAGGGAGATGATTTTTGTGGACAAATATGGTAGAAGACTGAGATCTCCTAAACCTCATAAGGATGATCTCTACCTGTGGATCCAGAAAGTCGATACTAACCAATCAGGACCCAAAGATAGGGTACCTAAAGCCTGAGTTTTAATTTCAGGTAAACTCTAGCCCTATAGAAAGAGGAACAGCCAAGGGTCATGTTTGGTACATTGATAGCGGTTGCTCGAAGCACATGACCTTTGAGAAGCATCTTCTCCAGGACTTTGTAATGCTTGATGGGCCTAGAGTTGTGTTGGGTGACAATAATTTTTGAGTCACTAGAGGAGTAGGCACCCTGCTGATCAAAGGAACAAGAGTTGAAGAAGTCTACTATGTAGATGGGCTCATGCACAATCTTCTGTCTATATCCCAATTCTGTGACAAGGGATATTAAGTAAGATTCTCTAAGAACTCTTGTCTTGTTATTAATGATTTAAATGAGCAGCTGCTACTAACTGGCCTCAGAAGAGGTAATATGTATCTTGCAGATTTTTCAAGTTGTCCAGCTGACTCATGTTTGGTTGCTAAAAGCTCATCAGAGATCAGCTGGCTCTGGCACAAGAGACTAGGTCATCTATACTTCAAGACTCTTAACAAGGTTGCAAGGAAGGGTCTAGTCAGAGGTCTACCAAATGAGGTGTTTGCATCTAAGCAGAAGTGTGATGCCTGTCAGAAAGGAAACAGACTAAAGCGTCATTCAAAGATGTGCAGAGTACTTCAACATCAAAAGCACTCCAGCTGCTTCATATGGACTTATTTGGACCAGTCTCACCTCTTAGCTTCAGTGGAAGGAAGTACACACTGGTAATTGTTGATGACTATACAAGAATCACTTGGGTAGTGTTCTTGTTCAAGAAGAATGAGACTATGGTCAAGATGTTGGAGTTTTTCAAGAGGATTCAGATGGAGCTGGACCTCAGCATAGTCAGAATCAGAAGTGATAAAGGTACTGAGTTTCTTAACTCTATTGTTTCTGACTATTGCAGAGATAATGGTATTCAGCATGAGACATCAGCTGCCAGAACACCTCAGCAGAATGGGTTAGCTGAGAGGAGAAACAGAACCCTCAAGGAGGCAGCAAGGACTATGTTAGCTGAATATCAGACTCCTCAAAGGTTTTGGGCAGAAGCCATCAATACTGCATGCTTCATCCAAAATAGGTGTCTACCAGTCAAGAGACATGGGAAGACTCCTTATGAAATGTACAAGGGTGAAACTCCTAACCTTTCCTCTGTCCATATTTTTGGGTGTAGGTATTTCATCCATGATAATGGAAAGACTAAGTTAAAGACTTTTGATGCTAAGGTTGTTGAAGGAATATTCTTAGGATATTCTGGAAGTAGCAAAGCCTATAGAGTCTTTAATAAAGTTTCTCTCTGTGTGGAGGAGACACCCCATGTTGTATTTGATGAATCTTTTCATGAGTACAGCAAGGAGAAGCTAGCAGAAGAGGTGGATCAGCTGAATCTGTCAGGTAAGCCAGATCTGATTAAGGTAGTGGTACCTAGGTTAGAATCAGATTCAGATTCAGATGATGAGCCCAAATCAGCTAATAAGCCCTCATCAGTACCAGATGATGGCATATTGACTCCTGACACTAACCAAGGGGGAATGTCAGACAAGACCCAAGAGGAGCAGACTATGGCACCTCAGAGGGGCAAGACGAAGTTGTCTGATTTCCCAGCTGAATAGATTCTAGGAGATCCATGTGTGGGTGTTCAGACCAGAAGAAAGCTAAACTTGGGTGCTCAAATCAGCTGTTATGTGTCTCTGATAGAACCCAAGAATATCCATGAAGCTCTTGAAGATCCAAACTGGATTGTAGCTATGCAAGAGGGGCTAAACCAGTTTGCAAGACAAGAAGTTTGGATTCTTGAGGAGAGGCCCAGACATCAAAGGGTCATAGGCACTAAGTGGGTCTTTAAGAACAAGAAGGATGAAAATGATGTTGTGGTTAGAAACAAGGCAAGGCTAGTAGCCCAGGGGTATTCACAGTCAGAGGGGATTGACTATGATGAGACATTTGCTCCTGTGGCAAGACTAGAAGCCATCATATTGTTTCTGGCCTATGCTGTTTTCAAAGGGTTCAAGGTATATCAGATGGATGTCAAGTCAGCCTTTCTGAATGGAATCCTGGCAGAAGAAGTTTATGTAGAACAACCACCAGGATTTGAGATTGGGAACAAGGTTTATAGGTTGCAAAAAGGTTTATATGGACTAAAGCAGGCACCTAGAGCTTGGTATGACACTCTATCACAGTTCCTACTGGATAGTGGATTCAGTAAAGGAAAGATAGAGAAAACCTTGTTCAGAAAGGAAGATGGAGATGATATCCTCTTAGTACAGATCTATGTGGATGATATCATCTTTGGCTCCCCCAACAAGCAGATGTGTGATCAGTTCAGCAAGCTGATGACCAGCAAGTTTGAAAGGTCTATGATGGGGGAGATGACTTATTTCCTTGGACTACAGGTAAAGCAGATGTCCAATGGAACTTTCATTAGACAAGCTAAGTATGCCAAGAATCTAATAGAAAAGTTGGGAATCAGTAGCAGCAGAGAAGCTAAGATTCCTATGATGGCAAACTTTAGCATGGATCCAGATGAGGCTGGTGAGAAAGTGGATCAGACACAATAAAGAGGACTTATTGGTTCTCTGCTGTATCTCACTGCCAGCAGACCTGATATCAGCTTTACAGTAGGGGTGTGTGCAAGGTTTCAGGCAAATCCTAAGAAATCTCATCTGGAAGCAGCAAAGAAGATTATTAAGTATTTGAAGGGTACTTACAATCTAGGCCTCTGGTACCCAGCTGATGACAACTTTCAGTTGAGTGGGTATTCAGACTCTGACTATGGAGGGTGCAAGATTGATTGGAAATCAACCTCTGGCACATGTCAGTTTCTGGGAAGTAAGCTGATATCTTGGTTCTCCAAGAAGCAGACTTCAGTAGCTACTTCCACGACAGAGGCAAAGTACATGGTTGCTGGTAGTTGCTGGTCTCAGCTGCTCTGGATAAGACAACAGCTGAGGGACTACCATGTGGTCACAGAAGAGATACCCATCTTCTGTGACAGCACAAGTGCAATAGCCATTACTCAGAATCCAGTTCTCCATACTAGATGCAAGCATGTGGACATAAGACATCATTTTCTTCGAGATCATGCTGAGAAGGGAGATATTAGGATGGAGATGATTCATACGGAGAAGCAGAGAGCAGATGTGCTTACCAAACCTTTAGCAGAGGTAAGATTCAGAGAATTAGTAGCAGAGTTAGGAATGATAGATGTAGGTGCAGTTATCTAGAAAGGAAGTTTTTGGGTAAATGGGTAGTCAGCTGGTAGCCAGCTCAGGACTATTCTGCTGAAGTAATCAGCTGATCTCTACATCAGCTGATCTGGTATGTCTTCTTATTCTTTCCTTTCTTTTCTCTATCTTGTTATGACTAACTTGATACAGGGATAAGTTATGAAAGTCAGACAAGGCCATCTTGCTTCAGCTGGTCCATGTCAGCTGACATCAAAGACCCAGATGAGCAGAAAAGATTTTCCTGAGGATCACTCTTATCAGCTGACTTTACCATGTCAGTTTCTCGATAAGTATTTCTATGATCTTCGAGTCAGTTTTATCTATCAAATCTTTTCTAAAATTAATAAATCCCTAATTTCTAAAAATAATTTTAGAAAATTGGCAATCAAATCCTTTCTCTTACGAAAATTTGGGGATTTATTACCTTTTTCAAAATAAGGTGTCAGTCGAAATTAATTTCTCACCGCCTAAATTTTCTCAAAAAGCTTTTTCATCATTACCTTTTTCAAAAAGGCGAATCTTTTGGAGGTCAAAACCTTTCGAAAACCCTGACACCCACGCATCACCTCCAAAATTCTCAAAGGCCGTCTAATCTGGACCTTTGATTTGTGTGATGGAAAATACAAATCTACGATCAAAATTGATCGGTTTTAATTTTGGAAAA
>JAPKLY010004760.1:0-13866 GCA_026898435.1 Prunella vulgaris
GCCGTAAACCACCCTTGTGGACAAACCGGACGGAGGGAAAAAGAGCGTGCCATCGGGGTCCTAATGGCTAACAGATGAGCTCATGGGCGAGCTCAGAGATGAACTTCAGTGGCTCGGGCGAGATAAGGGGCGAGCTCCAATGCCTTGCATGGCTTACGGATGCTGTGTGATGATGGGGCTCGGCGAGGCCTGCATGGTGCATGGGGCGAGCTCGGGTAATAACAGGGGTTAGCTCTCTTAGGCGAGCTGCGTAGCTAAATAGTCCCTTCGCAAGCGTGCAATTGCTCGCATGTCGATAGTGTTAATTCGCCATATCAACATTTGCCCCCCAGCTCGCATGCACTATGACTTTGTCAAATGTGCAAGCGAGCTGGAAAACTTAAAACATGGCGAGCTACCTATGGGTGATTGTTGGGTTGACAGGCGAACTTGACCCAGGCGGTTGCTTCTGGCCGACGTGGTGCGGGAATCCAGGGGTCATGCACGCCTTTTGAGACCTCGGTTCCCGCCCACAATAATGTCATCTTTTAAATTTTTGCAGACAGGCCCTTGTATTTTGTGAATATTGCACCTCGCCCCGACATCTATAAATAGGGTGAGGTGAATTCATTTCTTCACTTTCTGCATTTCGAATTCCAGAGCTTTCCCGGCGACCGATTTTTCTTGTGTTCGACGGATTTTCGAAGGCTCTTCAAGGTAGGATTCGATCTCCCCTCCCCTTCTCTTCTATCTTTTATTTGATTTTTCTGTTGTTTCCTCGAAATTACGATATTTTGGACCGTGGATTGCGTCGAGAACCTTTGAATTTCCCTGACTCTTGACTGTGGGATTTCGGACTACGGGACCTTTGAACTTTTCTGAGACCATGTCGACACGCCCTTCAAGTAGAACCTTATCGGGCCGAAATCCTGACAAACGGCCAATGACTGAGGATGAGCCACCCCGGGTTTCGTATGTGGAGATCAGCTCCAGCTCTGAGGTGACCTCGGCAGCTCGCCCGGTCTCCGGCGAGCCACGTAGCGAACTGCCCAGCGAGCTACGTCCCGATCCGGAGGAAGGAGCCTCCAGTTCTCTGTACCGCGAGGTATGGGAGGAGGGTGGCGAGGTCGCCCAAGAGGAAAGAGTTGCTAGTGGCAATGAAGGACCCGAGGAGGTTGATGAGGGTAGTGTCTAGGTCGGTGAGGAGGGTGGCGACCTGGAGGAAGTCACTCTCGAATGGTTCCGCCGTATCGGTTTCCCGGAACCCCAGCTGGTAGAGTACCAGGTCCCCACCCAGGCGGTTCACTCGTTCGACTGGAATAAGTATACTGCCGAGTACGCGGCGAGCTTCCCCTGCCCAAATCGGGTACCTCGCCCCGACCCCGCCGACCTGGAAGAAGTAGCACCCTCCGAGTTCAAAGCTGGCGAGGTGATGAACCTAATTGATGAATGCGACCTGCCAGTCATACGCAGGGAGTATCGCATCCCTCTGGACATCTTCATGTACGCCCCAATGAAGGATGAGCGGGCTGACACACCTCCTGAGGGGATGACCGCCGTGAATGTAGATGTTCTGAGGGCCAGGCTTTCGTTGCCGCTGCATCCGATTATTGGCCAATATCTAGCAGACAATAATCTGGCCATCACCCAACTCACACCGAACGCGTGGAGCAACCTCCTCGCCGCCCTGTCCATTTTTGGGCTGGAGGGTTATGAGAACGCGACGACCTCGGTGGATTTGGGTGAGGTTTTCGCCGTGACCAAGCGGGCACAGGACGGCGCGGGATATTATTACCTGAAGGCTCGTCCGGGGGAGAAATTTCTGGGGGACCTGCCCAATAAAATCCGTGATTGGAAGAAACAATTTTTCTTCATAGGAGGTGACTGGCGAGCCTCCAGCACGTATCATGGGCGGGGTGACCGTATCCCCACTCCAGAGGGATATGGGGAAGCCAGCAGTAGGTCGCTTATTTCGGTGTGCGTGGGTTGAATTAGATATACTAATTCTAATTTCCTTTCCTTTTGCAGTTCCGAAGCGACACAAATCCAGCCGGGGCAGGCCTAAAGTGTCGGAGCAGTTCGACGTGGTGCGCGCCATTTGCTGTTTGAGGAGCGAGAAGGACAGACAGGTCGCCCACCTGTGCGCGCACCATTGCCTGCGGCTCGCCGGGCTCCTCACACTACCGCACCACCTTGACATCCAAGGCCCCGAGCTCCCAGGTCCAACTCTTTGCAGCTCGCCTATGGGGGGATGTAGCTCGCTCATTGTGCTGATACTTGTGATTTTTTGTGCAGGTGGTAGCTTTGTCGCTATCCCGATCGCCGAGGTCCCCGAGGCCTACAAGATCGTGAAGGAGCGATTCGAGATGGGCCCACCTCGCCCCAACAGACTAGCCTCGCCGTCCGTTCTCGCGCTGGAGGCGAGCAAGAAGGTGGAGCTCGCCTCCAAAAGGGGCGAGGCAGGTGGGTCAGGAGCCCAGAAGGAGAAAGCTCCCGAAAAGTCCAAGGCTTCGGAGGTCGCCCGAGCCGGGCGAGGTGGGGGAAGAGCTGTCGCCCCCTCCGAGCGAGGCCAAGGAAAGAGGGGGAACCAAGGTGGTGGTGGCTCCCGAGCTGGCGAGGATGATCCCCCGGCTCGCAAAAGAACAAGATTCACCGGCCTGGTTGACGAAGAGTCTGACCGGGCTGAGAGGACCTCGGCGAGGTCGGGGCAGGGGGGGTCTGCTCAATCTGCTGCCCCGCTAGCGGCCACGCCCATTCGTAGCTCGCCCCCTTCGCCATCTCCGTTCGGGGTTCAAGCTACCGATGACACTCTGTTGGGTTGGGATCCCGAGCGAATTCAGTAAGTAGTTCGCCCAACTGACCTTCTTTGCCCATCATTATTTTATTTTTCTAACATTTTCCATCTGTTTTGATTTCGTAGTTATGCCCCCATCGCCTTCCCGAACCGCCACGAGGCTCTGCATGCCTTTGAACGATCTCGCTCTCTCACTTCGATTCGGAATCTCCCTCCGGGCATAGCCCGGGACGCTGTGAGCGAGATGCCTAGGCATTGGACGACCCCGTTGGTGGCGGGTATTAATAGTCAGGACCTGAGGGAGAACCTGCTTCTCTCAGGCCACTACGCGAGTAGATTGGTCCTGGCCAATCAAAAAGCCCTCGAGCAGGTTGCCGAGTTGGAGGCGGGCCGCTCCGATAGGAATAAGCGGATGCTGGCGTTGGCGGACTCCGCTGACAAAGCAAAGAAACAGGCGCAGCTCGCCGAGGAACGAGCTGAGGCATCGCTGGCCGCCGAGCAAAGTGCCCTCCAGCAGCTCGAGACCGTCCAACGCCGGCTCGCCCGGCTCGAGCAGGAGACCGAGGCGAGGATAAGGGCCAAGGAAGAAGAGTTCACCGCCCAGCTCGCCCAGGAGGTCGGCGATCATGGAATCACGAAGAAAGACCTCGCACTGCAGCGGGGTCTAGTGAAGAGCTCAAATGCCCACTACGAGAGGCTGAGGGGCGAACTGGAGGCGAAAGCAAACGAGATCGCCGAGCTGCGGAGTGTTGCCTCCTCCTCGCCGGACCTGGCGGCCGTGAAGGCTGAGGCCTCTGACAGAGGATGCGTTCAATGTTACGCCGAGGTCTTGAGGACTCTCTGGTGGGCGCGAGCTCACAACGACGATGAGGTGGATGCAGTGGTGAGCGATTTCAAGGCCTGCCTAGACCGGGTTCCATTTCCCGATGGTGCCGAGCTGGATGTCGGCGACCTCCCAGAGCTCGGCATTCCTCTCAACTTTGTGCCTGAACATTTTCGAATTATCAAGACGGTCGAGGTGCCGGAGCTGGACGTTGTTGAGGGGGAGGTCGCTGGTGGGGAGGAGCATGCCCCACTCACTGTCGCACAGCTCCAGGAAGCTTGTGGGGATGCTGTGTTGAACCTGAGTGAGTTCGATGCCACTGGGCTTACTGGCAACATTACTTCAGAGGCTGAGCTCGCTCTCCCGTCCGACCCGGTCGCCCCTGGTTCTAACGAGGTGCCTGCTGACGCCCCTCCTGCTGCCCCAGATGCATAGGCTTTTTCCTTGTTTTGCTAGGCTAGTTTTTATTTTCCAAGTTGTAGTAGGTCGCCAGGCTCTGCAGCTCGCCTAGAAGGAGCTCTATTTTTGTAGTCTTTTATTTAAGCTTAAAGTAGATATAGCTCGCCGGGCACATGCAGCTCGCCCAGAAGGAGCTTTTTGTAGTTCAAAGATGGCCAGCTGGTCGGCCTTTGTGGCCAGCACTGCTACTCATACTTAGGATTTTTTCAAGTATATTTTGGACTTGAAAATTTCTTAAGTATCTTTTGCATATAAGTCGAGCATTTTTTGTCCAACTCTTTTTATTTATGTTTTTGCGCATTTACGTTATAATTTCTTAGAATAGCTCGTTCTTGTTTATTTTCCTGGTACATAATTGTTCGTCTTATTCTACTTTGAGAAGCGAATCGTTCGTTTTACATCACTTACGACTACGAATTGTACCTCTATTTTTAGAGTCCGTATTCTTCGTCTTATGCCACTTAGGGCCGCGAACTGCACTTCGATTGATTCACGTTGGGACATTGGGTCTCATGAACCTTGCCTTAGACGTTTTAGTCTTTTTCGCGAATTTTTCTAACTTGTGGCAGTAGGTGCTTAGCAACCCTTTAAGAAGGGTACCTTCGCGACCTTGGGCACTTTGGCCTTTGCCTTCGAGCTATTCAATTACAACGTTTGGGACCTTGGTCCTTGCGCACCACATTTTTTTTTTTTTTTTTTTTAGCACATGGGCGAGCTGGGCTTGGCGAGCTGGGCCTGGTGTAGAGGGCGACCTGGCGCAGCTCGTCTAGTTGAAGAGCTGCACAGGTCTAAACACTTGGGAATTTTTCTGAATTTCTCTGACTTTTTATAGCTACGTAATTTACATCGGTTGCCATCTACATTTTTGATGTCAACCTCTGACTAGTCTATTACAGAATTCTAGTCTATTGGTAGAACTTTCTTAGATGTGCCGAGCTCCAGGTGTATGACGAAGCTTTGCCTTCTGCGTCTTCTAGATCATAGGTACCGTTCAGCCAGGCTGCAGTGACCCGGAATGGTCCTTCCCAATTTGAACCAAATACACCTGGTGGGGCCATCAATTTCTTTTTCAACACCAGGTCGCCGACCTTGAACTTTCGGTCTCGGACCTGAGAGTTGTAATATTTTTCCGCTCTACGCTTGTAGGTGGCATTTTTCATTTCTGATGAAGCTCTGGTTTCTTCGATCAGATCTTTTTCTATTGCCAAGGCTTCATCATTCTTTTCTTCATCATACCCCACCACCTTCCAAGTCTTGTTCTGGATCTCTACCGGGACCACGGCTTCAGCCCCGAAGGCTAGGGTAAACGGGGTCTCCCCGGTACTGGCCCTATAGGAAGTTTTGTAAGACCATAGGACCTCCGGGAGTTCGTCTGCCCAGCTTCCTTTCTTTTCCTCGAGGTGGAGCTTTAATATGTGTTTCAAGATCTTGTTTACCGCCTCGACTTAGCCGTTCGACTGGGGGTGATATGGAGTTGAGTAGTGCTTCTTGATGTTCCATGAACTGCAGAAGTCCCTCAACTTCTGTCCGTCGAACTGCCTTCCATTATTAGTGATGACCGACTGCGGGAGTCCAAACCTGCAGATCAGGTTTTTCCAAATAAAGCCGATCATCCTTTCCTGGGTTATGGTTGTGAGAGCTTCGGCCTCGGCCCACTTAGTGTAGTAGTCCACTGCTACAACAGCGAACTTTACACCGCCTCTACCAGGTGGAAATGGGCCGATCAAGTCGATACCCCATTTCGCAAAAGGCCATGGGCTGAAAACCGACTTAAGCTAGTTGGCTGGGGAGTGGATGTTAGGTGCGAAAAGTTGGCACTTTCGGCACCTTCGAGCGAAGCTGATGGCATCTTTGCGAAGAGTGGGCCAGTAGTAGCCCTGTCTGATCGTTTTATATGCCAATGCTTGCCCCCCAGCGTGACTCCCACAAATCCCTTCGTGGATTTCTTCTAACACTTCGGACTCCTGCTTCTTAGTTAGGCATTTAAGTAGGGGTAGAGAGAATCCACGTTTATAGAGTTGGCCATCCAGCAGCGTATACCTGGCAGCTTGCTTTACTAACCGGCTAGCTTCCCAGGTGTCTACGGGGGTTGCTCCGTCAGTTAAGTATTTTCGGATTGGGGTGCACCAATCTTCACTATCTTCACTATCCTCCTGCCCCCCACTCGAGGTTTGATTTACTTTGTAGTCGAACGTCGAGGGGTTTTTCAGTGTGGTGATTACAACCTCCGTGAACTCGGCCTCGCCGTTGCTGGTAGCTAGCCGGGCTAGGGCGTCTGCTTGTGTATTTTCTAGCCGCGGTATCTGGTTGATGTAAACTTGTGTAAACATCGAAATCAGGTGCGCGGCTATCTTCTGGTAGGTCATCATTTGCTGGTCTTTTGCCTCAAATTCCCCCCGGACTTGGGATATTATTAGCTGGGAATCTCCGAAAACTTGAAGATTGGTTGCCCCCACAGCTAATGATAGCCTAAGTCCTGCTATTAATGCTTCATATTCCGCCTCGTTGTTGGTTGCTCGAAAGTCGAACCGAATTGCGGAGGTGAAGACTTGTCTGTCGGGGCTGATCAGGACTACGACGGCGCCTGCTGCTATGCTAGTTGATGATCCATCCACGTAGAGATGCCACGGAGCTATACGCCCCCTCGTCGGATCTTGTGGGAAAGTTAGCTCGACGATGAAGTCGGCGAGTGCTTGTCCCTTGATCGCAGTTCGAGGTGCGTAGGTTATACCGTATTGGCTGATCTCTAATGACCATTTCAGCAGGCGTCCGGCGGTGTCTGGGCGCTGTAGTATCTGACGTAGTGGGAACGTCGTCAGTACCTCTACAGGATGGTCGAAGAAGTAGGGCCTTAATTTTCTAACACTCATCACCAGTGCATAAGCCAGCTTCTCTGTTGGGGTGTACCGCAGCTCAGCTTCATGTAAGACTTGGCTCACGTAGTACACTGGGAGGTGTGTTTTCGCCTCTTCTCGGACCAGGACGGAGCTGATGGCCACCTCCGACGCGGCTAGGTACAGATACAGCTTCTCTCCAGGTATTGGCTTCGACAGAATCTGTGTGTCCGCCAGGTATGTTTTGATATCTTCGAAGGCTCGTTGGCATTCATTTGGCCAGACGAAGTGGTTTTTGAGGTGGAGCTCGTTGGCTTTGGCCGCCTCTTTGTACCTCCATGTGTTTGCTTTAATTGCCTCGAAAAATGGACGATTTCTATCGCCGGACCTGAAGATGAATCTGTTAAGGGCCGCCATGCACCCAGTTAGTCTTTGAATTTTTTGGATGGAGTCGGGTATCCCCATCTCAATTATGCATTGGACCTGTGTCGGGTTGACTTCGATTCCCCGCTGGCTAACTAGGTGTCCCAGGAACTTCCCAGAGTGTACGCCGAAGCTGGTCTTTTTGGGGTTCAACTTCATGTTGTAGTGGCGCAGTATGTCGAAGGTCTGTTTAAGGTGGTCCAAGTGGTCCTCCTTTCTCAAACTCTTGACAACTATGTCATCCACGTACACCTCCATGGATTCGCCGATGTGTTGGTCAAACATTTTGTTCACCAATCTTTGGTAGGTAGCTCCGGCGTTGATGAGTCCGAACGGCATTCTTTCCCAGCAGTACATGTTCTTGTTGGTGTAGAACGTTGTGTGTTCCTGGTCTTCCGGGTGCAGAGCTATCTGATGATAGCCTGCAAAAGCATCCATGAATGTCATCATTTCATGGCCTGCAGTGCTGTCCACCAGCTGGTCAATGTGAGGTAGTGGGAAGTTGTCCTTCGGGCATGCTTTGTTCAGGTCCGTGAAGTCAATGCAGAGTCGCCACGTCCCGTTGTGTTTCTTCACCAGGACGGGGTTCGCGACCCACTGCGGACACAAAGCCTCCTTGATGAGCTTGTTGTCTAACAACTTCTCCACCTCAACTGTTAGAGCTGCGTACTTGTCTGGTCCATATTTTCTTCACTTTTGGTGTACGGGTCTCTTCGTCAGATCTATGTTAAGCCTGTGGCAAGCATGTTCCAACGGGATCCCCGTCATGTCTTCATGGGACCAGGCAAATATGTCCAGGTTGGACATCAAGAACAGCTCCATCCTCGACCGGTACGGTTCAGGTAACTCAGAACCGATGAAAAGTTCTAAGTCCCTTTCCGGGTCCACCAGGAGTGCCGTCAACTCCTCCATGGGGGTTGCTTTTCTCTTCTGACATTTCCACCTCGGGTCGTTGATGAGCTCGTCCCACTCCCCATGTGACATCCGTGCAGGCTCGTGGCCTATGCGCAGTTCGAGGTCTTTGGGTTGGCTTTCAGCTCGGGCGAGCTCATCGGCTGTGAACACTTCCGGTGGTCTGTCAGCTTGGGATGGCATGGTGACTCGAGGGATTGGGTCAACGTCCATGGGCGTTGGTTCTTGACCTCTCGCAGGTCCTCCACCTGGGGCCTCATCAACTACCTCCATGGGAGTAGGTTGCTGTCCCTGCACAGCTACCGATCCCTGCGCAGGTCTCAACAGTTGGGTTACTTCCACGTCCTCCATTGGTGTCGGTTGTGCGTCCTGCACAGGTCCAATGCCTTGGTTGATTTGTATGTCCTCTTCGAGGATGTGGACTTGCGTGACGGACTTCTTGACCCGGCCATCTTTGATTTGGAGTAAACACTCTCGGGCCTTTTTCTGGTCACCTTTTATAGTTCCGGCACCCTTCGAAGTTGGAAATTTTAAACAGTAGTAGTAGGTCGAACACGCCGCTTTGAATTCATTAATAAAAGGGCGGCCAAGGAACCCGTTGTAGGAGGACTGCTAGTCGACAACTAGAAAATCTATGAGCCTAGTCAGTCTCCTTGCGGGATCCTCAGCCGATACAAGTTGGACGCTCAACCTAACACTACCTAGGGGGACGGTTACAGCTTCTCCGAACCCCACTATCCTAGCATTGCTAGGTTCTAGGTACGACTCAAAATCACCCAAGGCGTCCAAGGTGGATTTGAAGAGAATGTTGGTGAATGCGCCGGTGTCCACGAGTAGCCTGTGAACTCGGACGTTCATGATGTCGGCGGTTATCACCAACGAGTCGTTATGGGGCATCAGTACCCCCTCCAGGTCCGCTGAAGAAAATGTCAGCTCGTCAGCGAGCTGTGAGGCGGACCTAGGGCCGGAGCTGCCTTCCTGGACTTGATTTATGGCTCGGATCTCGGCCTTCCTCTTTCTCTTGGATATGGAGAATCCCCCATCCCGGAGACCTCCTGCAGCTCCGATTTCCTCCTCAAGAACTAAGAGTTCCCGAGTCGGCTCCATATTTTACTGAGGTTGGGGAGGTGCCCTCCGTCTGTGATGGGGACCAGGTTGGTCCGCCTCCTCCTCCTCGTCATCGGAGGTAGCCCTCCCCTCGAACCTCGGTCTCTTAGCTGGGGCCTTCTTCACGAACTCGGCCAATTTCCCCTCCTCGTAAAATTTCCAGAGTTGCCTGAGGAGATCTCGGCACTCGCTGGTGAAGTGGCCGATGGCCTGATGGTAGGCACAGAATTTGTTGGGGTTGAGCTTCGAGCGGTCCTGGCGGATCCGCCTTGGCTCCTCCAGCATGGCCTTGCCTTGGACGGCAGTGAAGACATGGTCGATGGAGGCAGTGAGGACCTGGTTGAGCTTTTCTTTGAGCTCGTCTCCCTCGCCAAAGGCCTTTAAGTTCCGGGGGGCTTTGTAGGTGCCCCCAGACTTCTTCCCGTAGGGCTTCTTTTCCTCGTGGGCACCAACTTCTTTCAGTAGTGCCTCCTGCATAGCCACATACACGCCCGCCTTGTGGCGGAATTCGCTATAAGTGTTGGGACATGCGAGGTGCATTTCCTTCCAGAGGTCGGTGCCCCTCCTGAGTCCGCCCATCGCTGCGACGACCTTGGTGTCGTCGCTTACCGGCTCGCCTTCCAGCAGAATCTTGTCGAACCTTTCCAGGTACTGCTGGTCGGTCTCGTGCTCGCCTTGATGAATGTTGGCGAGTCGGTGCTTCTGGGTAAGGTAGGACCCGAACCCAGAGAAGTGGGCCAAGAACTCCCGCGAGAGTTGGCCGAATGAGCAGATTGACCCCGAGGCGAGTGAAGAGAACCAGCGGTGAGCTCTGTCCCCTAGGGTCAGCGGGAAGTTCCGGCACTGGGTGGGGTCGGTGGCACCGACCGAAATCATGAAATCCGCGTACTTGGCCAGGTGGACTTTTGGGTCCGATTCTCCTTCATATGCGGACATCACGGGGAATTGAATTTTCTTTTGGACCGGTGCGCGGAGGATGGCAGGTGCCAATGGAGAGGTGGGGAGAGTCGTGGCGTCAGGTCCGCCAGACTTGGCTGCTACCTGTGCTTGTAGCATTTCAACGGCCTTTTTCAGTGAGGCCAGCTCGTCATCCCGGGTCACCTCCGGCGGAGGGTGCTCAAAGGTCGTACGTCTCGCGGATGCACGTCCCCGAGGTGCCTCACTCTGGGGTGACCTCTCAGTCACGGGCTGGAATTGGCGTCCGCCGTGGGGGCCTAACCGGTCAGCAGCGGGCCTCCTCAGCCTTTCGTGGGCTGATCTGCGTGGCTGTTGGTCGGAATCCCCATGGGACGCGGCTGGGGCCGCCGTACGCTCATTCTCCTCGTATCTCAGGCCCAGACGGCCTTGGAGGACTTCCCTCCTTTGAGATTGGTGAGTGCCAGACGCCCCGGTGTAGGCCGGCTCCCTTCCAGTGTAAGGAGCGGGACCCTCCTCCCCCATTTTGGCTTTACCGGTCCTCTCCCTGCGCTGGCGAGCTTGTGTCGAGCTCGCCTCCTGCTCGGTGGGGAGTACGCTGTAGTCTCCCCTGGTTTGGGTGCCCTGGGTGGGCCTGGTCTGCTCCCTGGTTTCGGCGGCTGGAGCTCGCCTAGGTACTAGGGCGAGCTCGTCCTGCTGTCGCTGCTGCAACCTTTGTAGGGTCGCGATGGTGCGTTGGAGCTCGTCAGGATTGCTGACCAGGTCCCTCAGTGCGGGGGCTAAGTCTTCCTGGGTCGCCGCAGTTCGCTGAGGTCGCGGAGCTGCGGTGCTCTTCTGGGGAGGCGGTTGTGATGTCTCCACCACCTGGTGTGAGGTCTCCACCTCGGCCTGGTTTTGATTGCCCCCTCTAGGCCTTCCAGCAGCTGCGGAGGTCTGTCCCTTGGCGGCCCGAGTGTTGGCCATTTTTGGGTTTCGGAGGGGGTAACTTATTGGAGGTCGCCGAGGTGGGGGGAGGTCGCCGAGGTGGGGGGAGGTCACCGGAATGGTGGTCGTCCAGCTTAGGTGGGGTTGTGCGAATTTTCGTCTAGCCTCGCGTGTTGACGAATTATCCGAAATTCGGTTTATTCGTGTGCACGCGTGCGTTTGAAAACTTGTTCCGGGCAGATTTTGCGAAATCCGATAATTAGGGTTTCTGTCCGGAGATCTGGGTTCTTCGTTCAGGGGATGAAGATGTGTGTGTATCTTCAAGTGTTCTTGAGTTTTGTCAAGAACACCTTCAAATCTTCAAATCTTCAACAAACCCTCATTTTTGTTTTTGAAGATTTCTTAATTTTCAGGTTCGAACACTACCCTCCTTCTAGCGCCAAATTGTTGACAGAATTTATTAACGGTGTTTGTTTATGTGGCTTTTCAACATATTAATTCTATCAAACAATAATCCAAGATTTTGTGTTCTTGGATGTAATATGAGGAGGGAGAGTAGAGAGAGAAATATTGTAATGGGAGTTGTATTTATTTTCAGAATTGTAAGAATTGTGTGAATAGTACAAGAGAGGTCTTATTTATAGGTGTGTGAGTGTGAGACGGCACCTTACGAGCCTATGTGGCTTCCGGTGTTGACGAGGGTCCATAACCCTCGTCCCGGTCCCTTACACTGCTACCTATGTTGTGCCTCGTCCTACTACTATGCCTTAGACTAGATGGGCCTCATTAAAAACCTCGCCGTAAACCACCCTTGTGGACAAACCGGACGGAGGGAAAAAGAGCGCGCCATCGGGGTCCTAATGGCTAACAGATGAGCTCATGGGCGAGCTCAGAGATGAACTTCAGTGGCTCGGGCGAGATAAGGGGCGAGCTCCAATGCCTTGCATGGCTTACGGATGCTGTGTGATGATGGGGCTCGGCGAGGCCTGCATGGTGCATGGGGCGAGCTCGGGGCGAGCTCGGGTAATAACAGGGGTTAGCTCTCTTAGGCGAGCTGCGTAACTAAATAGTCCCTTCGCAAGCGTGCAATTGCTCGCATGTCGATAGTGTTAGTTCGCCATATCAACACACCAGTTACACGGTGTAATTCAAGTTCATTTTTAAAAAGTTGCACAATTTATTATTGAATATTGCACAAATTATTACTGAAAAGTTACACCATTAAAGATACACTTTTCAGTAATAACATGTGTAACTTTTCAGTATTATTTTGTGTAATTTTTTACAAATGAACTTGAGTTGCACGGTGTAACTGATGCATACAAGACTAAGCCGTACATTAATTGGGCTTTGACTTTAGATTAAAAAATGTGAACTCTATTCACGTTTTCACTCTTAACATTCACAACTCACGACGTTAACAGAACTGTTGGTGAAACGTGATCTCAGTTCACATTTTTTCTTTAAAACGTGAACTCTATTCACGATTTTACTTAAACACAAAAAGGCTCTAGATTTCACTATAATTTCATAACTACAAATGAAAATACAATCCGGCCATTTTTTTCGCTGCCCTAGCACTTTTGTGAATTTGTTATTTTTTTAGTTGATTTTCGGTCATTTTCCGGTGAGATGTGAGTTGTTTCTTGGGTTACTTATATATTGGTTCAAAAAAATCATTATATTTATAAATTAGTTCAAAAAATTTATACGGTAATATATTTTTTATTTTTGCACAAAAGCATTTTTTTTTCTACACGAGATCAATATATAATTTTTGTCAATTTGTTAAAACATATTGTACTTTTCCCTTGTTTCTTTAACCAGTTCAATTGCCCAACTCCAAATTACCAAAATGGCACAATATAGGAATTTGTGGGTAGATCATGGAGTCAATGCGTTAAATTCTCTTTTTATCATTTTAGAGTCATATACCTTATGTCAACACACAGTCTCCCATTAATAAATTTTACTATATAAAATTAATGTTATTATACTCCCTCTGTCCCACAGGAATTTGCACACTTTCTTTATTTGGACGTCCCACACAAATTTGCACACTATTAAAAAAAAAATTGATTTACGTGCACACTCACAAACTTTTACACATATTTACCCATATACCACTATTTTATATATAAAACACATTTACCTTAAAAAATGTGTCGTCCCATAGGGTGCAAATTCCTACATGACGGAAGGAGTAATATTTAGTGATATCACTATATGTGTCTAATTGATATTAGTAAAATATATCTAATGTTTGAATAATATTTTAGAAAATTTTGCATCTTAGGGGGTGACATTATTTTTATAAAGATTGAATTTTTTATATAAAGTAATGACATATTAGTAAATATATGTAAAATTTTATGAGTGTATTTTTTTTTAGTATATATTGTGCAAATTTAAATGAAACATCCAAATAAAAATAGTATGTAAATTTTTATAGGATGAAAGAAGTTATATTTTTCAATTTTTGAAAATAATTTTAATAAATCAGGAACAAATAAACGCACTCAAGCTTGACTACTAATTTGGAAGATCCTTTGACATTAGAGTAGGTATACCGTAAAATTGATACCATTAGATGTGTTGTATTGATGTTATTATATATGGGAAGGTCTCGTATGTAACTTATATACGATGCACTCATTTAACTAGTTAAATTTATTTATAGTGAAAAGTTGTGGATT
>JAPKLY010004761.1:0-13864 GCA_026898435.1 Prunella vulgaris
AGTTTACCTGAATCCTGTAAGTCCGAAGCAAAAAGGTAACACATACTGAGCTGAATGACCTATCAGGCTGTGCTGAATGCACATAGGACCTGACTTAGGCTGTGGTTCAGAATACCTGAATCATGTCAGTCCAAAGCAGAAAGGTTATTTATGCTATGGGACAAGAGACAAAAAGAATGTCAGTAAGACTCCATTAAGGCACACGTTCAGACTGAGTTATTACAAGAGACTCAGAGCATTGAATGTACGAGGAAGGATAAATGTCTGAAGGTCAACTAGCCGTTATAGCGGAGAGCCAATGATCTTTCGACACGTAAGCACGGAGTCTGCGCAGCATTTAATGCGGCATTTAATGCGTCTCAAAAGGTTGCAGGTGATGTGACAACTTGCCAGAATAAGCATGGCGGGTAGGTCGAACAGTATTCCTAGCCTGCAATCTACCTAAAATAGGAAAGATTTGATTTGATCTCCTCCAACGGATCTATTTTGAATCTCGCCTATAAATACGGAGAACCTTGCACCCATTCAAGAAAAACGGGAAATTTCCAAGAGAACTCTCAAGAATCCAAGAACACAAAGCATATCATAAACAACACTCTGCAATTAAATTTCCCTAGTGTTGTAGTAGGATTCGCTCTGTATTTGCTTAGATCGATAGCTCTAATATTTAGCACTGATTTGTATTGCTAGAGCTATCTTAGTTGGAAACCAGAATACCAAACCTCTCAAAGTGTGAGATAGGTTGGTTAGAAGGACTGGGACTTGTAAAACGCCCAGGGGTCAGTTCCTAAGAGAGGAAGTTGGCTACTCGTGTCCCTTGGCACGTAAAACCCAAGTACCTATCCTCAGGGTTTTGAGGATAGCTTCCTGTTAAATCAGGTCGTGGACGTAGGAGTTGGTTTTCTCCGAACCACGTTAAAAAGTCCCCTGTGTGCTGATTTACTGTTTTGTTCAGGATCATAAATGTCATCATGTTAAACTGAACATACTGCATTGGTTTTAACTTCAGGACTGAATCAATCATCCTGAATCTGAATACTGTGCACTCAGCCTTAACCACCTATTTACTAAGCAACTCAGAGAAAACGTTTTCAGAAACTAAAACGAGTAGAATCTAAGGGCTCACTTTCCGCACATACTTTGACTCACTGAGATAGTTGTCCAACTGACTCGCTTCCGGGCAATCAGTAGGTTTGTTATCTCTACTGAGTCTCTGGGCACTTTACTCTTACTCTGCTTATCTGACTCGTTACTGAACCGTCCCTGCTGCCCCTGCGGACATTCAGCATACTGAGTACTTCAGGGATTCCTGACTGAGTACGTTGGAGCATTTTTCTGAGTCTTTCAGAAAAATCTGACATCAGTGTATCCCCCCCCCATACACTGATCTAACTTGTTTCGGGACCAACACACTTACATCATATATATTCTCTCACTAGATTACGAGAAGTTAGAGGTAGTTTCCAAGTGGGTATTCTTAGATTTTCATTTATGATTTCTGCGATTACTTTCGATCTACCGTACAGATCTTCAATCCGTCTTCTCCAGCATTCTTAGCATAGCTCAAGCTACATTTCTACCGTTAGGTTTTCAATTTCTATTGTCGGATCAATTTTTAGCTCCTAGAGGTAATCTTGTATCTTTTCAATTTCATTGTAATACGTAAAATTCTTGTATACTCTTTACAATTCCTGCATAATGATGATAGTAGTTACTTTAATTTCTCTTTTGTTTACCAAATTAGCCATGGGCTAATTCCTTTGTGTGTTGGTGTATGATTCCTATGGAGTACTATGGTGTCTATGTTGATCTTATGAATGCTTGAGATGTTATATGATCAATTCTCTATTTTGATGGTTTGTATGAATGCTTATATGCATAATTGATTCTACGGGTCATTAGGATTTAGTCTCATATGAGAGTTAGGCTATTTTCCTAAACATTCTTGTTATTAGGCCATTGCATACTAAGTGTTTATTAAAATTCCTATGATAGTGAGAATTACTTTAGAGAATTGGTAAGACAATTGGAGGCTCTTATGTGCATCTAAGGAGACCTTTGCATGTTAGAGTTGCTTGCATATTGATTGTACAATACCTCAACGCATGAGTAAGTGACACTTCACCACATGAAACATAGGATAGTACACCAATACACTTCTCACACAACTTGTTCACTTTGTGAATCAAGGTGATAAGGTATTTTACTTGTTTGATGCACTTGTAGACGATAGATACCTTATCCCCTTTACTAGCTTTATGTTTTCGAATTTGGAACAATAATCTCACCTTACAAATACCCTTCTCCCTGTGTTCGATATAAAATAAACTTGGTTAAGCTTGTCATTACAATAACGATCGTGTACACTTGCACGTAGACACCGAATAGGCAAACAATAGTCATCATCACTATTCTCATCGTCGGAAACACTATTTTCTTGAGAGTCTTCTTCACTGCTGCAATAATCAACTAAGGTGTTATTTTCCTCATCCTCATCGGAAATATCTAAGTTCAATTCTGCATGAACTTCAGGTGTACTTGCAGTTATCAACTGCTCAACTTCTTCCACATATGTGTCCTCCCTTTACTGCGATTGTATTTCGCCAAGACCAACTTCAACTGCATCATCAATATGATTCTCTTGATATACTTCTTGTTGTACTTGTGCTTCATCAATATTCACGTCCTCATCTTGCATCTCATAAACATCATATATATGTCTATGCTGGACAAGTTGCACCACTCGCCAATCTCTCTAGGGCTGTCCCTTACATGGAGTATAATGATATCATTGAATTAAATCAGATCTAAGAACTAATTTTCACTTATGTATGATTACTATGAGGGGTTATTCAAGTGCCCTTAGAGCAATTTTCTTCTGGGGTTACTTGCACTACTACATATTTTCTCATAGATAACATAACATAAACAAGAAATAAAACAATTTTCTGAATCATCTTTGTCCAGTCTTATGTTTACAGCCTCTTATGTTCATCACCATGTTCCAGTATGATTAGGGTCATAATTGCATGTTTTTAGCACTCATTTATAAATGTTTTTGGTGATATTATGTTCATATTTGACCCTATTATGCGATACTTTGTGTATTTAACACTTTTTAGCTAGAAAGTTATGATTGTAGGTGAAAATGAGCAAAACGAGGAAGAAACGAGCAAGATCGAGAAAAGTCCGAATTCTGGAGTTGAGCAAAATGGAGAAATTAATATTCCATATTGTACGAAATTAATATTACCAGAAATGGTTAAGCTTACTCGTGAGTGTAGTGAGTTGATACTAAATTATTTACCACAAAAGCTTAGACATCCGGGGAGTTTCACATTGAGTTGTCATATTAAAGAGAGCAAGGAAATGAAGGTCTTGTGTGATTTAGGCGTAAGTGTGAACTTGATGCCATTATCTATTGCCAAAGAGTTGGGCTTGCAAGACTTGAAGCCAACAAAAATGAATTTGCAAATGGTTGATGCTTCAAAAGTAAGACCAAGAGGAGTTATTGAGGATGTGGTCGTTCATGTTGGTAAGTTCGTCTATCCCGTGGACTTTATTGTGCTAGATATTGAGGAAGATTTTGAGAGTCCAATCATTTTTGGGAGACCTTTTCTTGCGACGTCGGATGCTTTAATCAATATTAAGCCAGGAGAGGTTACCCTTGGAATGAATGGTGAGAAAGCCACTTTTTCGATCCATGGTAATTCTAAGAGTTCCCCAAAGAAGATTGAAGGAGAGATGAACAAAGTTGTATGAAATGATATGGTAAGTGAAGAAAATAACAAGGCAAGAAAAATTGATCTCAAAAGTGAGTCTAATGTTGATGATCCTTTTTAAAAGAAAAAAAAAGTGAATGAAGAGAAGGGGGTGAAACAAGTGGTAAAGAAGGCATATTTTTGGAAAAGGAAATTGAGTGATGTACGTCACTCAACTCTCATCGATCTTGATGTTACTTGAGCTTTAAGAGTAGTCCGGCTAGGGGACGTTAATTCCAAGCGCTAGATAGGAGGCTACCCATCCGTATCCTTTATTTCTTTTGTTTTTAGTTTTAACTTGATTGTTTTTTTTTTGTGTTGGAATGGAAGCATGAGGTTATTTGGTATTTTTGGCCAATTTCTTATGATCATTGCTTGTTGGTTTTGAGCTTATATGACTAGGAAGAGTTTGAGGAGTGAATTTTTGATATAATCTTGATGAATACTTGGTTTGTGAGTTGAGAGTTTGTGATTAATTGGTTTTATGTGCTAGCAAATTTGTAATTTACCACTTTTCCAAACTTTATTAGGATTTACAATCCGAAAAAGTTTTGGGGGGTGTGTTCGTGTTAAATTTCCTCAATTTGCTACCATATTTGATTTATGTTGTTGATATTCTTGTGACATTTTGAGTGTTAAGTGAAGTTGTGTAGGAAAAGTACAAGAGAAAAGGGTGAAAAATTTAAATTTTCGAAGTAGAAAATTGAAGGCCTCGATCGACAGGACCCATAGCTGTGGTCGACAGTCTTCACGCGACCAAGTCCCCTGGAAAGACAGTCTTCGCGCGACTAAGCTGTCGACTGGCGTTCGGTGTCAGACATCAGGCTCTTACGAGAGAAATGGTACCTCGCGCGACCAAGTTGTCGAGCAGCTTGGTCGACAGCCCTTACGCTCTTGGTCGACAGACGTGCCTGGGAAACCGAATTTTGACCAATGTGGGTCAAATTTTGACTACAATTTCCAAGGTAAGCCCACTAACTCTTTACTCGTATTTATACACTCTTACACACACAAACACACACTTAGTCGTAAGATTCTTGCATATCTCTCTCTCTCAAAACTCACGAAAGTAAAGGAAGAAGAAAAGAAATTTTACTTCTCAAATTTTTGACCTCATCTCACTTGAATTCCTTCTACAGGTACGTTCTACTCACTCTCCTCTACCTATCTCTTGTATTTTTATAAGAATTCCATGGTTACATTGTCAAGAATTTGAAATTGAATATCTAGGGTTCTTGAGCATGTAAATTGGGGATTTTCGATTTTCTTGAGTTTTCATGAAATTAATGATGCATTTATGATATATTGTTGATGGGTAATCCATTGGGAACCCAATTGCATGCCAATTTTGGGTAGTATGAGCTTAATTGAAGATTGAAAATTAGGGGGTAGACATAGTGACGGGATTTTGAGTATATTGTGCTTAAATTTGATTTCTATAATAATTTTGTGCATAATGCTATCATTTGTGAGCCATATTGATTCTAGTATGGATTTAAGTGCTTAATTCATGAACAGATGATGCTTATAGGAGATTTATTGAGAATGGCATTAGCATAAAAGGTGAAGATGCATGTTCATCTCTTTAATCTTTTTATTGAGAACCTATCTTTTCAATCTTAGTCTTTTATGTACTTGAGGATTGATTATTTTATATTCCATCCTATACTTTTGTTAACATGAGGAATTTTGTAGGATGAGTAAGAAAGGAAAAGGAAAAGCTTCGAGTTCCTCCACTAATAAGAAGTGGAATGATCCTGATTTGGAGGAAGCTTGTTTAAAGAGTTGTGGAGACAAGCCTTCTAATCAT
The DNA here is from genome assembly GCA_026898435.1 of Prunella vulgaris. Lineage (NCBI taxonomy): Eukaryota > Viridiplantae > Streptophyta > Magnoliopsida > Lamiales > Lamiaceae > Prunella > Prunella vulgaris. The sequence goes on from JAPKLY010004761.1 coordinate 5,572, forward strand.
CAAATCTACTTCAGAGATAAAGAAAACTGCTTCAAAATCTTTGCGTATGTGTTGAATATCGAGTACTACACGAGTAGATATTTCGACAAGAGGGTTACCACAGAATGTAATTTTAGGGATGATGTAGAAGCTTTGTTTGAAAGAATAGGTTGGAAAGGCCTACTCACCATACCTTGCTATGAGGTTAATGAAGATTTATGTATTGACTTTTTGAGCACATTAGACATAAAAGAGATTGATGGAGTTCCGACCAAAGTTAAATTCCGGAACGATAATGTGGATTATTCTCTAACAATTGATCAAATCAACCAATTTTTTGGTTGTGAGGAGAAGGTGAGAAGGCAGAACTTCTATGCTTGGGAGAGGTTCACCCGTGCTCAAGAGACTTGGGATTTGATAAGTAAGAATGGAGAAAGATATGTGGCTCAAAGCTCGAGGGCCTCCAACATTGCTAATCCTATCTTAGCATATGTGCACAAGATCTTAGCAAACACTGCTTTTGCTAGATTAGAAGGGAACCGAGTTAGGAGTGAGGAATTATTTATTCTTCACTCGATGCTGACATCCAAAAAGGCGGATTTTGGTGCCTATCTACTCAAAAATCTTAGCCAACAAATCACAAGGACCAATTGTTCTTATGCAGGTATAATGACTCATATCATTCAAAAGGTGATTTCGTCAAGAAAAAGAGTGGTTTGTGAAGGAGAGCCTCTTGATTTGGAGGACATGGTGAGGTCAAAGATATATAAGAGGAAAGCGAACATTATTTGCTGCATCGGTACCAATATAAGTGACCTCTTTCCTTTACTTGACTATGATCTTTTGAAGGTAACGAAGAATGAGAACTTGAAGCTCAACTCTCCTTTGCACCTGCAAGTTAAGGAGGAATTCAATAGGAGGGCATTCAAAAGACTAAGGGGTGAATCGAGCTCTCAACCTCAAGGGGAAGCACAAGAAGAAGGACATGATCCAATGCAAGAGGAGTACTACGGGCAAGAGGCTTACTACAATCAAGGGGGTGGACATGTGTTTGAAGGATTGACTTACGATGAATGGGGCCACGAGGTACGATCTTTGAGGACGGATGTGGATGATCTTAGGAATGACTATTCCTTCCTTTGATCGGATATGACTAGATTGACCGATAGTTATCACCGCCGAAACACTACCGTGGATTCCATCATTGATAATGTGAACACTATGTCCAATAATATGGAAGAGATCTTGGAAGCCCAACGAGCTATGATGCAGTGGCACATCCACGAGCGACACTTCACTCATCCTCGTTATCCACCTTCGTGAAGTGATGATTTCGATCTAACTTCATAAGGATGGGTAACTCATTTTAAACTCTATCTCTTGCTTCTATTCCGAATTCTTAGTTTTTATATTTGGTTTGTAATGATATTGCTTGAAGATGGTAGTATCTTTTTATGTAGTTTTCTTTTGGTATTGTGCTTGTGATGGATTATGATGACAATAGATCTTTTTGCTTATTTGATGATGTTTTGCTTATGTTGATTAGTATGTTGTGAGCTTTATTGTGCATTGCATGATTCTTGTCTCCACTTCTTGGCCAAACTTTTTAGACCCTTGATCCAAAAAAGTTTGGGGGGGTGTGATCGTTTCGTCATTCTCATGGCAAAGCTATTTTTAGATTGATTTTTGGAAGTATTCTTATGCTTTGATGCCTATTGTATTGATGAGCCCTTGTTTTGCTTGTTTATTTTTGGCCATATTGTTACTTGCTTTGAGTAGTGATGGCATGAGATATGCTTATTGTTGAGTGAATGAGTTGAAAGTCTTGATTAGTGTAGTGGAATTATTGCTTGATGCTTGTTGATCTTTGATACTTTTGATTTCATGATTTTTTAGATTTCATTGATATGAGCATATTGATATGATATGAGTCTTGATCACCCATTACTCGTGAGATTTAAGCTATGTTTTGCTCGTTTTAATCTTGAACGGATGACATTTTCTTGATGTGAGTTCTACACATGTGCATTATACTCTAGAACTTGGCTTTGGTCTTATTTGAGGCTACATTAGATAATGATTTCACATGAGATGATATGAGGCATTATCTTTGATTTATACATTGAGCCACTTTGCCCTATGAGCCTACCATTGATATTATGATCCATTGTTCACCATTTTGTGCCTTTAGACCTTTCCTTTGGCTAACCACACTTTAAGCCATTTTCCTTCCTTTTTGGAACTCTCTTGTCCCTATGATTAGTAGAGTGAAAACAAGGAAGGAAGATTGGTGATATGATGAAGAAATTGGTGGCCAAGGTTGAAAGAAATTCTATGCATGGATTGATATGAAAAGAAGGTTCAAAAGCAAGTGCTTGCTTTTAAAAAAAGGGTTGACTTTTCATGAAAATTTGGTCAAGTTTGACTTTAGTGTTGTGAGTATGATCACAATGCGCAAAAAGGGAAGATTGATACTTAGAAGTGTGATTTTGAAAGAGCATGAAGATGAGATTGCTATTTGCAAGAAGATATGATTTACATGATGATTCCTTCTATGCTTTGCTAATCATACTTAGTCACTTTTACTCATATGTTCCTTCCCTACCAAAGAGCCAACACTAAAACCTTTAAAAGTTCTCATTGATGTGTGAATGAATTATCATAACGAGTAATGGAGAATGTAGACTTGAGCCAAGCTTATGGTAGTATTTGTATCATTGTGTGATGAATGAGAGAGCCTAAACACTCGAGGGTTGAGAGAAAACACTTATCTTGAAAGGATCATGACTCATTGATTTGATATTGTGATTATTGATTTGATTTTGATAGATAATTGGATGATATTGTATTTTAGATTTGCTAGATATTGAGTGATGATTCTATGGCATTGATCTTGTGCTTGATGCTCCATAGATACAATTATTCCCCTATCTTATCGTATCGTTGCTCGAGGCCGAGCAACAATCTAGTTTGGGGGTATGATTAGGGTCATAATTGCATGTTTTTAGCACTCATTTCTACTTGTTTTTGGTGATATTATGTTCATATTTGACCCTATTGTGCGATACTTTGTGTATTTAACCCTTTTTGGCTAGAAAGTTGTGATTGTAGATGAAAATGAGCAAAATGAGGAAGAAACGAGCAAGATCGAGAAAAGTCCAAATTCTGGAGTTGAGAAAAATGGAGAAATTAATATTCCATGTTGAAGAGCTTGAAGTGAGGGTCACAACGAAAGAAGAATCGAGTCGATCGGAGTTCTAGAGCTCAAGATATGACAAAAACTAAGAAGTCACGCATCGACCGACACTAAGTGCCTCGGTCTACAGGACCCCTTCAGCAGAAGGCAGGAGTCGCGCGACCAAGCTCCCTGGACAGACAGGCATCGAGCGACCAAGCTGCCGACCAGCTTGGACGGCAGACGGCCAGCTCTTGCACGACAAAATGTCACCCTATCGAGCAAGCTGTCGACCAGCTTGGTCGTCAGTCTTCAAGTTGTTGGGCTACAGCAGTGCAAAATACTCGGATTTTCAGGGCTATTTCCGTATTTTCGCGCGTTTTAATGAAGGGCATCTTAGTCAATGATCCAAGGGCACTATATATACTTCCATCTAAGATTTTCAAAGAACTTTTATCATTTTCTTAGATTCACTTACATCATATATTCTCTCACTAGATTAGGAGAAGTTAGAGGTAGTTTCTAATTGGGTGTTCTTAGATTTCCACTTACGATTTCTACGATTACTTTCAATCTACCGTACGGATCTTCAATCCGTCTTCTCCAGCATTCTTAGCATAGCTAAAGCTACATTTCTACAGTTCAATTTTCAATTTCTATTGTCAGATCATTTTATAGCTTCTAGAGGTAATCTTGTATCTTTTCAATTTCATTGTAATAGGTAAATTCTTGTATACTCTTTATAATTCCTGCATAATGATGATTGTTATTGCTTCAATTTCTATTTAGTTTACCAAATTAGCCATGGGCTAATTCCTTTGTGTGTTAGTGTATGACTCCTATGGATTAGTGTGGTGTATATGTTGATCTTATAACTGCTTGAGATGTTGTATGATCAATTCTCTATTTTGATGGTTTGTATGAATGCTTATATGCATAATTGATTGTATGGGCCATTAGGATTTTGTCTCATACGAGAGTTGGGCTATTTTCCTAATCATTCTTGTTATTAGGCCATTGCATACTAAGTGTTTGTTAAAATTCCTAAGATAGTGAGAATTACCTTAGAGAATTGGGAAGACAAATAGAGGCTCTTATGTGCATCTAGGGAGACCTTTGCATATTAGAGTGGATTGCCTATTGATTGTACAATACCTCAATGCATGAGTAAGTGATACTTCACCACATGAAACATATGATAGTACACTAATACACTTCTCACACAACTTGCTCACTTTGTGAATCAAGGTGATAGGTAGTTTACTTGTTTGACGCACTTGTACACATAGATACCATATCCCCTTTACTTGCTTTGTGTTTTCGAATTCGGAACAATAATCTTACCTTACAATCACCCCTCTCCCTGTGTTCGATATAAAATAAACTTGGTTAAGCTTGCTATTACAATAACGATCGTGTACACTTGCACGTAGACACCGAATAGGCAAACACAGTAAAAGGTAGATTCCAAATTCTTGAATTAATTAAGAAATGATTATTTATTTAGCTGGGTAAACAAGCGAGCTAAGAAAATAAACAACACTCCATAGGCAACAAAGACCACATTATGTACCCACTAACCTAATACAATTAACAATTAAGACACTAAATTAAATTCAAGACCCCTGATAAATAACATCAGAAATCAAATGAAAATAAAAGTTATATAATGTTGGTATATAAGCTTTTATAAACTCGGATTTTGAATATAAGCTTGTATAAACCACTCCAAGAGCATACTCAGACGAAAATTGGTCTTTAAAAATCCACTCTTTGTCCAAAATATTATCTAAAAAATGAAAATAGATGCACCTAATATCGCAGGTGATCATATAAAATTTGTTAATTTAAACACAAAAGAAGGCATAAAATGTGCAACTTAGACTATATTCGGCTGTTTTTGATTTAGTCTCAAAACATTATCAAGCATTCACCTATCTTAAAATGCAGGAAACATGATGCTCATTTTGATTAAGAAGTTGCATCTATGTCCTAATTCCAACTATATGTTCCAAATTGCAATTCAATTTGTCAATCAGCTATACCATATAAAGACTGATATCACTCTTTCCAAAGGAATTGGGTCTGGCCTGCTCCATAAAATAATTAGGCCTAATCAATTATGTATTTCAAAAATATTTATATAACTTGAATAATTGTCCCATCAATATTCGTTGGAAACTATTATTTAAACAAACGTTCTATGTTCAGCAAAAATAATTCCAGCATTATTCCAATTTGAACTACTAAAAAAACAAGTTAAATATTTGTATTTATATTTATAAGATAGATAATAAATTTGGCTAAGCTTGAATCCTTATAAAACTTTATCCATACATTAGTTATATCTCCACTGTTCACTCATTTTGAGAGTATATATTGCAATCTCAATAATTTGGTTCCTAATTTCATGCATAAGAAAAGCTACTTTCCAATATTATTATTTATAATGGATTTTTTAGTATTAACCCTACTTCCTCAATACTCACTACTTCCTCAATACTTCCTCAATACTCACTACTGTATATGGAGTCAAAAATTAGACAAAACTTTGTAAATAAGCTTACATGGTTTGGGAACTGATCTGCAGGAATTGTCAACTTCCAGTGTTTCTCTGCAAATAATTAATTAATTCAGCAACCATTATATATGCACATTTCCATTAATTACAGAAATTAACTCCGCCATTTCAATTATACCCAAATTCATAATTAAAATCATCAATTAAATGAATTATCTGTTTGTTTTTCGAATAATTTTGGATAAATCATCATCAGTCTTTTGGTCATCCCACTTTGCTTTGTTTTTCTCTGCAAATAATAAACTAATTAATTCAGCAACCATTATAAATGCACATCTCCCTGGAACCATTTATTTAATACTTACACAAATTAATTAAATCCTCGATCAATTGTTAATTAATTAAATCCTCGATCAATTGTAAATTAATTGAATTACTTGTTTGTGTATTGGAGATCCATCTCTATTTCTCATTCTTTTTCCGAATTTTGGATAAATCATCCCACTTTTTTTTCTTTTCATCGTTGCGATGGCGTTACTCAGACATGGAAGAGGAGTACTTATCATTGTGTGGCATCAGAGACGACAGTTTTTGGAGTGAGAGTGGCGGAATGTATATGAAGTTGGGCCTGGCTTTGTGACTGGCAAACATGATCTCTATTTATACATCTACCAATCTAGGGTTACTGCCCTAATTTTACCCCAAAGTAAAGTAAAGTGGCGGTGGATTAAAGTGTCGGATTATAATTTACCTTTCTTTCTATTTATATAATGTTAGGGTTTGTAGGGGGGATACATTCTATTTATATATTTAGGAATATAGAATACTGCCCTAATTTTACTGAGACAGTGGGTAAAAGTACCAAAATATAATTTACCCTTGGGGACTTTGAGATTCTAAATTCAGGGGCAAATGAATGTAATTCTACAGAAAATCTTTTGTGTATATATATCGCCTTCTTCATCATGTTTCTTTTATTATTCCTATAGATGCATCTATCTCAAAGGCACCAGATACACTATAGAACCCAAATGTGCACTTTCAAAAAATTGGCCCATTTATCATTGAAGAATCACCCTTATTTTGAAAAGCCAAAGCGCATCTGATGAATATTGGACAACGAATACTCTACGACATCTAAAATAACACAACATTCCAAGGGAAGCAATTTAACTTAGCTTTAAAGTTCTAACAATAGAAGCAACAAAAATGGTTTCTTATTTGCAAAGAATGATTCTAATTGCACTCATTCTCTCCATCGCAGTTCCCATTTCAATTGGCCATACATAAAATTACGAAAACGAAAGCGATTGGGAAGACAATTAAGAATCTGATAGTGCCTATGAAATACCTGGTGCAGAACGGTGGTGGCGGAGGCAGAGGCGGACGGTGCTGTGGCTGGAAGCGGATGGAGATGGATGGCGCTCGCACTAGTGCACTGACGGCGATGGGGCTCTCACACAACACGGACGGAGACGGTGGCGATTAATGTTATGGCTGATGGATGCATACGATCGATGAGTTGGAAATTTTTTTAGTATATACTACCTCCGTCCCCCAAAAGTTTGCGGTACTTTTGGGGGCACAACTTTTAAGAAAAAGTGTAATGAGTAGAATGTGTATGGTGGAGATTGTGAGGTAAAGATTTTTAAAGGTGAAGATTTAAAGAAATATTTCCATTTTGGGAGTGTGCAAACTTTTGTAGGACAAACTAAAAAGGAAAGTATGCAAACTTTTATAGGACGGAGGTAGTATGTTATATTTTCAATTTTGAGTTCTTGTGTTTTTGCTCTTATTACGATAATCAGATAAAGATTATTAGGCCGACTGATCGATATAAGCAGATTAGGGCAGTTTTGATTTTCTTAAAAAAAAATTATAAGTATAGGAGAATATTTGTTTAAAGTACTGTTTCTGCGGGGCAGATTGATTAGAGAGTATAGTTTTATTCCAAAAATTTTCTAACTATAAAAAATATAATATATCTATTAATGCTATTTTTAGATATATGAGTATTATAAGTATCACAAGTACAATTTAAACTAACAAGTAACACAACGAGTTATCTTTTCATACATCAATTGTATATCTTTGAACTAATTTTATTTTTTTATATCTAATCTAGTATTTTAAAATTAAAATAGATAATATCTTGCAAAACTTTTATGGGTCTTGTTGGGACAATCTGAGTATTTTGATTAGATCCCAAAACTCCTGATGAATTTACCTAAGTATAGTGTTCAGGATAAAACAGTTCAGGATAGTTAGGTTAGAGATTCAGTACAGAAGGACCGTGCTGAAGACTGAAGAATATTGGAGTCGACCCAATTTACTGAAGTCTGAAGCGTAAACCATTCTGAAGAAGTCAGTCAGTCTCGCTGAAGATTGTCTGGTCTGAAGCTGAAGATCGAAGCCTGCTGATCCATCCTGAAGTCAATCCTGAAGTACCATTGTCTGATGTTTCTACTGAATACACTAAGCATGTTCAGGACAGAACTCAGTCAGTAAAGAGTAAGTATTACCTATCAGGCTGTGCTGAATGCACATAAGACCTGACTTAGGCCTTGGTTGAGTTTACCTGAATCCTGTAAGTCCGAAGCAAAAAGGTAACACATACT
>JAPKLY010004762.1:0-13863 GCA_026898435.1 Prunella vulgaris
TATTATTTTATTATCACAATTCACAAATAATCACTTTATTTTTAGTGAAACACACAATTATTCCGTAATACCTTTATTTTATCTATTTTCTCATTTTTCTTAACAATCGTGTCCACACAAAGGAGAATATATTTGGGGAACTGTTGGAGTATCATATATCAACATCTCATTAAGTGGGTCTCTTGTGAACCCAAGTTCACATAAACTTCTATCTTTGTTTTTTTTTAATCGATAAAACTTCTATCTTTGTTATGTATAATCACTATCACTTTTATTTATATATATTATCACTATTATAATAATATTCTTGATTTCTTAACAGTGACGTTGTACATGTATTACAGTGATAATGTGTACACTTAACAATGATAGTTGATAAAATCGAGTTCAATGTGAACTCGTTAATACAAATTTTTGTCCATTTTACTATTTTTAATATTATATAGTACTTTAAAATTTGTTAAAAGAGCAAATGAAAAACTTAATAAAGGATGGAGGTAATAATAAATTATGTTAATCTTATATGCATTTAATATATTGTATAATATAATTGTAATTTCAAACATCCTCCAATAGTTATAGACTATCATTTGCAATTGTTGAATAAAAATCAGTGATGCAAATGGCGGCCGCCAAGGCCGCCTAGGCGCTTGGCGGTGGCCGACCGCCGACGACTATGCCTTGGCGATGAGAAATGGCGGAGATCAGGTTTGGCGGCGCCTAGGCGGTCTCGGCGGTTTCAAGAAAACGGCGGGTTTGGCGGGATTTTTGATTTTTTTTTTTTTAAGTTATTTGATGATAATTTAGTTTAACTATTAAGTAAGTATTAACTAAACTAATAAATTAACAATTAATAAGTAAATAGAAACAGAATACAAGATTGAGAGAAGGGGGAAAATCAAATAGAGAGAAATTGAAACCCTAATCTGCGCCGTTGCCCTATTGCGGCCAGCAAACATCGCCGCCGGCTACAGCTTCGAAGGCGACGCCGGCCACAGCTTCAACGGCGCCGACGCTTCCTCCCTGCTCCCACGCCTCCTCCGCTGCCTCCCTGCTCCCACGCCGCCTCCGCTGCCTCCCTGCTCCCACGCCGCCTCCGCTGCCTCCCTGCTTTAACGCCGCCGCTGCCTCCCTGCTCCCACGCCGCCTCCGCTGCCTCCCTGCTTTAACGCCGCCGCTGCCTGCCTGCTCCCACGCCACCAGCCGCTGCCTCCCTGCTCCCACGCCACCAGCCGCTGCCTCCCTGCTCAGCCTCTGCATCCCAAGGTATGTTGTTCAGTGATTCATTCTTTGTTGCATTTCATCGAGTAGATTGTTGGCACATTTTTTGCTGTTGGCCTGTGATTGTGAATTTGTTTTACATTTCTTCTTGTTCTCTTGGATTGCATATAAGAATAAATTAACAGAAAATTAACTCAATACATTAGTTTTGTTTGCTTATTCAAGCTCCTGGCTTTGGTTTGTTTTTTTGGATAGGATGACTGAGACACCGACAGGTTCGTCAGCTTCGGTTTATTAGAATTTTTTTTAAAATAATTAGAAATATATTAAAAAATCTTGGCGCCGCCTAGGCACCGCCTAGGCCGCCTTGGCGCTTGAAGGTGGTCGGCCGCCCGCCGACCGCCGACCGCCATTTACACCCTTGATAAAAATAGTGGATATTGTTTAAATATTAGCTGCCTAATGACATTAACGATTATTTGGTTGACGGAATATATGCAAGCACGCTCAAATTTTTAAAATTAAAATAATGGCAAAAATATCAAAGTCTAACACATCAAGTCGAATTGATTGTTATTTTTATAAGAAACATTATTTCCCATCTTATTTATGTATATTAAATAAAAATATCTCCATCTTATAATAATTGGTAAATCATATGTAATGTGCTCTAAAGAGAATGTAGGCATTAACTCTACCCTTATCTCCCTTAATTCGTTCTCAAAGAAAATTGAACTCGGATCACCTACTCAAATGAGGAGTCCGGTGGCTAGGTGAGCTAGCTCACTTGGTTCAGTGTAGGCATTGGTTGTTATTATATAGCATGCATCTTGCCATAATGGAGTTGAAACTTCTATTAAAATTGCCAAAGTATTAATTCATTTTAGCATGCCACTATAAGAGCCACGGTGTGCAATATATGCTTTTTTTGTGGTATCATTTTAAAAAAATATAATTTTCTACTATTAGTTTATAACTTTTTAATCCCACAAGAGGGAATAGTGAGTATATCATCATTTATAAAGTATATACTCAGGCTTTTTTTTAATATTATATTTTCTATTTATTATTATAAAATTGTGGTGTTTTGAAATCCTTTATCAATATAAGAATCATAAATATTAAAATCATTGAGAGTATATATATATATATATATATATATATATATATATATGTTTCATGTGCACTTACTCATACAATTTATACTAAAAAAATATTAGTTCATTATACTGAAAAGTGTAGGTCAATTATATTATGAAAGTTACATTGAAAATTATGTAAACTTTTCAGCGTAATCATATTACACTTTTTAGTATAATGCAAAAAGTAACACTACTTTTTAAATTTACTCCTTAAACATTGAGCAAGTCTCATCTGTACCAGGTGCACGGTGCACTCATTCAACAATTGAAATAGTTTACACTGAAAAGTGAATATTGATTACAATAAAAAGTTACAGGTTGATATATTGAAAAGTTTACACTAAAAAATCAATAACAGTGTAAAATTTTCAATATATCAACCCGCAATTTTTCAGTATAAACAATTTTAATTATTAAGCGAGTGCACCGTAGACCAGTTACATATGAGACCTTCCCTAAAAAATTACCTATGTACACCCTCCTTGTCTTTTCTCTATAAAGTAAAAAAATTCCATATAAAAGATATATTTATCCTTAATAAAAATAAGTATATTCATAAATATTAATAAATAATTCTGTTATTAATTTTCGTATTAATTTGTGTGGAGTAAACAAGATTGAGGGAGTATTAAGGTATGCTTTGACTACTCACTTTTTAGTAGTAATATTAATTAATTTTTTGTAGTAAATTAAAAATATTGAATGTTTAAAAATAAAATAATTTTAAATTTAATTGAGAAAATAAAAAAAATCACTTTTATTAATGATTAGATAGTTATTTGCAGAGATAGTCATCTTAAAATGGATTAAAGAATTCAAAAGCAGGTAAAACTTATTTTCCCAAAATTAATTTTAACTAATTAAGAAACAGTTGTAAATATTGTAGAATGGGCTTTTTTTATGATCAGGAGGGGGTTTCGCCCTTTCTGACATCAGTAAACCAATGAAACGTCGACAAATAATATTAAATCGCCCTGGGCGATATAGTTTCGCCCAGAACGAAAATAGTAATTTTAATAAATAAAATATAGAAAATTACTGAAATACCCTTTTGTAATATTAAAAATTAAAAAATTTATTTTTAATTTTAAAAAATATAAAACACTTTTTAAATATATTTTATATAAAAAACATTTATTTTTAAATAAAATTAAAATTATTTTCCTCAAATTCAACTTCAAATTCATGAAAGAAAAAACCAAATCAAAATCAAAATCATAATGATCCATCTCTCTCACAAGAGTTTACGGGCATTAGAACCCTAAACCCTCTTCTCAATTATCACTCCCTTCATTTCAAATGCCATTAACTTCTGTTTTTTTCCATTCTCCATAATGTCCTCAACGATTCCCGGAATCCCCTCCAAATTCCTCGTTCGCTCGCTCTTCCGGCGGACCCTCTGCACCTCGACACCGGAGAGCAATTCCCAGAAAAAGCTGAATGAATCGCCGACGAGCTATTGGATCTCAACAAGCTCGAGCGACATGATTACGCCATCTTATTCCGCCACAAAATGGGATTCCATCGGTACGGCCCCGCACCCACCGGACCCGCCCCGAAGTCGGATTCATCAGCCGGCAGCGTCCCAGCCGCAGCTGCTGCCAAGGAGAAAACGGCATTTGATGTGAAATTGGAGAAATTCGACGCTTCGGCGAAGCTTAAAGTGATCAAGGAGATTAGAGCTTTCACTGATTTAGGTCTGAAAGAGGCCAAGGATCTGGTGGAGAAACCACCCGCCGTGTTGAAGAAGGGGGTTACGAAAGAGGAGGGCCACAAGATTATGGAGAAGCTCAAGGAAGTTGGCGCTACCGTCATATTGGAGTCCAGCTGCAGCTATAGCTCCTGCTTCTGCTGCAGCACGTGTGCATTGCGCTCTTCTTGGCTTCAGGAATAGGTGTACAGTTGTGACTAAATTAATGACTAATTATATATTGTGTGTGTGTGATGCAATGGTTCTTGCTGTCTGAGTGTATTTGGAAAAATATGTATAACATGTAGGTTGCATATTAGGAGATATGTAGACAATATATACACTGAAATGTGCTGGTAATGTTTACTATGTTAAATGTGACAATGTAATGTAATTAATTTTATGTGTGATAACTGTGGTAATATTGTTGTGGAAAACATGTAGTGAATGTATAAGCACGTGATGTTAGTAATATGCGATGTATAAGGAGTAGATGTTCACTTTTAGTATATGTGACTAATGATTAACATTTGTGCTGAATAAAATGGGTGCTGATGTTTATGTGTAGGTTGCGTTGGTGTCACTTGGCTTATTTAATTGTGTGTGTGTGAGAAAGAGAGAAAGACATGTTCTGTTTGCTTATTTAATTGTGTGGATGTCCAATGATAAGAAGAAAGAAAGTACGGGGTTATTCAACTGGAAGCTTTAGATATTGAAGATTTTGTTCATATTGGACAAAATATAGGAGGTTGCCCATATTATGGTTCGAGAAGAATGATGCCTGCAGCTGATCTCGTGGTTCTTCCGTTTCCGTCTCTACTATCTGTTTATAATTTGAACTCGTGCATATTATAAGATTGTGTCAGTTCTCAATTCTTTCCTCTTTGAACCATCTACTGTTTATAATTTGATTTTCTATCCTTTTCAGTTGAAAAAATTGCAGAGTCACTTCGATGGATATTTTCCAATGATTTCGCAATCTCCTAGGACCAGGAAACAGGAGATATATTCAAACTTTGATGATCCTTATCCGGGCCTTCTTACAAGTACTGTCTGATGATTGGAAAGTTATGAACCACAGCGCACCACCATGCGATGCTGAGGAGACTAAAAGTGCCTCTGATTCTACAATGTCAATAAATGAATTTTTATTTGCTCTAAATATTGATAACATAAACCTTGTTAAATTTTTGCAGTACATGAAAGAAAGCAACATAATTCACAAGGTAAATATTTTCTTAACCCTTAATTAACACTTATTCCGCATCCACCTTTTTCATGAAAATTGAAATTTGTTTGCATCACTTGGGCTGGTGCATGGAGGTTTGTTATGCGTCTAATTGTTAATATTAATGTGGAGGCTGCTGCTAGCTTCAACTCCTTGGAGTGTGCAGCTTTATTCTCCATTTTGCAGCTGCTACGTGTGGCTTCATGAGGCTTTAATCAGCTGCCTGCATCATTAATGAAGAAAGTTGTAATTACTATGTGTGGCTTCATGAGGCTTTAACCTATGCCAGACTTTCTTCAAGTTAAAGTCGATTAAACCAACATCATTTTGGAACCCGTCTGTTTCTGCTTCAGCTTATCATCCTTAAGGCGGCCAGTCTGTTTCTCGGTATGGCCAGCCTGGTGCTCAACAACCACCTGCGTATCCTCAGGAAGGAGGTTATGGGTATCTAGCAGCACAAAGTGGTTATGGTGATCAACCTGTTGGTGGCAATGCAACTTATGGATACCAAGGTCCATAGTTATTAAGGCTCCAAGGCGCACCTAGGCGCAACAGTGTGCCTAGTGCCTAAGGCGCGCCTCGCGCCTTAGGCGCGCGCCTTTTGTACATTGAGACAAAAACCAATAAATACGTTGCATAAGTATAAATTAAACATATTAGCATGTAAATAACAATTAGATTAAAGTTCAAAACCACATAAATGACTCAAATTAAAGACATAAGTTTAGATAACAACTAACAAGCTTCATAGTAAACCGTAAGTATTCAAATAAAAAGCACACAAATAACAAATTAACCATCCTCATTATCATATTCATCCTCTACCCTCTTTCCCTTTCCCTTCTCCATCCCGGATCATTTGATGGGTAGGTTGTATTACTACCACTTTCCTCCATTTCAATAGATCAACTTGTAAAATCTGAAAAAAAAAAACACCCTAAATTGAATAAAGAAATGCATTAATAATATGAGTGTAGTCATTAAGTTCGGTTAAAAAATTCAAGTTTAAACAAGAAATTAATTAAAAAAAATACCTGGCATTAGGCGGCACTGGGTGGCGGTTGGAGGCAGTTGAAGGTGGTTGGCAGCGGCAGCGGCAGCAGCGCAGTGCTGGGCAGTGCTGGGAGTTGGAGGCAGATGGGTGGGCAAGGGAAAGTGGGTGGTGGGAAGTTATATTTTGACTAGAAAGTGGGTGGGAAGTTATATTTTGACTAGAAAGTGGGTGGGAAGTTATGTTTTGACTCCAAACCCTAGTTCTTATTAATACGTAGAGAATGTGTTTTAAGAAACACTTCTACTGTTCATAAAATATATAAAAAAAAATTACAAAAAAAAAAGTCAACACACATGCGCCCGCCTCACAGATCTGAGGCGCTTTTCACTGCGCCCCTTGCGCCTTGCGCCTTAGGCGCGCCTGAGGCGCGCCTTTAATAACTATGCCAAGGTCCTACCGATCCAGCTTATGGTACAACCTAAGGTGCTGCAGCAGCAGCAGCTTATCCTGCAACTGGTGCTGCTGGACAAATGGGCTATGCTCAACCATCTCAAGCGCAGCCTACCTATGATCAGTCTGGCGGCTATGGGAATGTAGTCGCAGCGGGTGGTTATGGAGAAAGTGCGTCCCCCCAGCCAGCTGCATATCCACAGTATGATTCTAGTCAGATGTATGGTGCACATCGCTGACTCTTTTCTGATTGAAAGGAAGTTGAATGGCAGCTATGATATCTTCATTTACTGCTTGAGCTCTAGTTTCTGACATCATCGTAGACAACAATGACATTTTCGGTCATGCTATTTGAATTACTCACAATACTGCCATCTTGTGATTTTGAGGTTGTGTCATGTGAATGGGGCCATGCTTATCAATTTTTTTTCTTTGTGCTTATGTAGTCACAGTACATTGCTTACATTCTATTGTAGCACTAATTTCGTTTTGGTGGTTCTACTATATCTCACTGCTTGCTTAGGTCTACCTTCGTATCACTCTATTAAAAAAAGAATTGAATACAAAAAATTGAATACATACATCTGAATAAAAAAAAAGTTGAATACAAAATTCATGGTTGCATGCCCAATTGGTATAAACATGTATTTTACAATCTGGAATACATCTGAGAAGTAACAGATTCTAAATTGAGACATTGTATTTGTGAGTTATGTGCTCAAGTACATGTAGATAAAATGCAATAAACTTGCATCAGAAACTGCTATCGGGCACTCATATTCTTCAGCGTCGCGACTCTTCCTCTTGTGCCCATTGCTATCGTTCGATTGGCTATTGGTTTTCCAGAAATTGCTACCCGATCCTCCAAAACAAGATGTTCTAGCTTGTTCAGGACCCTCTCTTTCGACGCCTTCTTTCACTTTATTCCCACAAGTTTCGTCTCCCCCTGCAGAGATGTTTCTGCTACCAATCCCAGAGCTGGAACCCCAGCTCATATCCACTTGATTGCTCGCAAAATGGCTCGATCCAATGGTCCTGATCGAACACTCACCCTGTGGTATCTGATGAGATGCACCAGGTGCCTGAAATCTTGGAGGTGGCAATGGAGGTGGTGGACCAAAATCCTGCCTCTTTGAGCTCGACCCAACATGGTTAACATCTGATGCACCAACTTTTTCGAATTTCCCTGGTTATTTGCTGGATTCAACGAGATCAAAAGGCAGAACCTCCGACAAGAAATTGGAACAGAACTCTTTCTCAAAGGATTCATCAATAGGACAGTCAATCCATGATGTTGTGTCAACATCTTCAATCAGATTGTTTGGATCATGTCTGAGAGCTTGCTTCGATCTAGAGTCATCATCATTCCTTTGCTTTCTATTGTTTTGGCTGTGCAACACAACCTTCCCATTTTGCCATAAAAGCTCAACCAATTCATTGTCTAATCTGAAAAGTGTGACAACATATGATCAAACATAAATCAATCGACTCTTTTCTTGCATGGCTCGCTATGATTTAGCATTTTTCATCCTAAAACTAGTTGGTCATAGGAGGAGTGACTCTCCGGACTTTATTTTCGTCTAATAATTCTAAATACTAATAAACAACTCGCACGCGATAGTAAGAGAGCTCACCCGAAAGGCTTTCGCTGAGGGAATTCGTCTCTGGTCTCTGTATTCCAACATGACAAGCAAGAATCCATGCCTCAAAAATCTGAGGATAAGAATAAAGGATCAATAATCAGTGCAAAGTAGCTCAACTATTATAATCATAAACATCATTTAGAGTAAACACTCCCATCATCAACAGTACTATTTTGTTGTTTAATCAAAAATGGAAATTGATGTGATCACTTCAAACAAACAGCTTAATCAATTAACTAATGCTGGTTTACCCTACAAAGATTCTCTCTCTCTATCTCTCTCTCTCTCATAAAAGAGATGGATCATTTACCAGATAAAGGAACAGAGAAATCAAGAAAGTTCAGCAAAAACACCTGCAGAAGATAGCAAAACTAGATTGTGAGCTCCAAAATCAAACAAGAATCAACCGAATAGAAATCCCAAAAAGCCCATCAATCATCAAAAGCACTCCAAGGGTTTTTCGGGGCCACTAAAAGATGCAGTAGTTTCCTCAACATGACTGTCATCAGCAGATTGGAAGGTCAGTGGAACGGGAACTGCGTTTGATGGAACATCTGATTCCACAATCTGCAAATTAATTTCACATGTTAGCTACAATAAGCATTAGGTTCAAATCAGAAGATGTCTTCTTACATGAGTTTGAAGCATTTATAAATTGAACATGGAAATATAACTAGTTGTTTGAAGAACCAAGACAAGAAATAGATTACCATTTTCATGAAGAAAATCAGCAACAAGCCGTGCCTGACCATGTGCTTGGCAAAGAATCAACTCTGGATTATCCATTTTGAGAGGACATCTGACAAAATTTTCCTTGAGAAGGATTGTATCTCTGTCTAAAACAGGATACATAAATATCAGTACAATAGTCGCAATGTTATTCTCCATTTATCACAGTTAACACTAAAATTGGCTTTCCCTATGCTCAAACAGTCAAACCGCAGATATAAATGACAACTCAACTATAATATCTTATATGACTGATTTAAGGATGTTCCCTTTTAAACGTTTGACATCCATTAATAGAGAGAGCAGTGTATTCTTATTATGTCTATGTGGCTCCGCCTTGAGCTATTTGCATCTGCTGCACATAAACAAGATATATTTTTTTAAATTTTCAGTCGCTCTAAGCTCTTTGATATAAAGTGTGGGTGTCGTTCACTAAGCATAGGGTGGAACACATGGTTGCACTAAGAAAGTGAAAAGCCTTCTTTCTCACTTAAAAGATAATTTATAACCACCTTGTTATATACATACACACATACGTACGCGCGCACACACGCACATATATATATATATATATATATATATATATATATATATGTGTGTGTGTGTGTGTGTGTGTGTGTGTGTGTGTGTAGTATACAAGGTGTGCAAATTATAGCATTGCACCCTTAGCATTGACATTGGATAATCTAAGAACTCAACTACTCACAGCTATACCACAGTTATCACAATCTAACTCGTCCCAAAGTACGCAAGCACATCCTGGCCCATGTTAGTTCTTCCAACTGGAGAGCATCACCATGGTGGGTGTAGCTCCATTTATTAGATTTTGAAATAGATTAATGTTCAAATCAACTTGGTTAGGATGTTAGTAAAGGAACAATTTATGAATCTCTGTTGAAGAATAATAGCTAACCAAGGTTTTGTAAGTAATTAACACCAAATGATCATTGAGCAAATGCAGAAAACAACCTAATGAATAAGACTTGTGAATTCGGATATCACAGCAAGGTGGAGTTGGTGTTTTGCCAATTAATAATGTTCGGCAATACAATATGATGAGAATCAAAGAAAACATGATTTAGTCTATTGGACTAAATTGTCACAATCAGAGCAATAAAAACAAATCCCAAGGCATGAAGTTGTATGACTTAAGGAGTACCATTTGTTAGGCTGTATATAATTTCGCAGGGCTTTTTCGTCGTCCCCGACAATCTCACCGCTCCTTTGCCTGCCGATACCATTGCTCCTCCGTCGCCCAGCCTCTGATTCCGCCGCCAGAGAAGAGCGGCGGCGTTGGCGCTCACATGCCGCCGTAGGCGCCGCCCCAGCCCGCCGTGGAAATGCCGATCTCCGATCACACCACCAGTGTCTAGGCAGCCGTCGATTTTCCCCGCCGCAAGTATGGAATAATAAAACTATTAGGTTGTTTCTGAATGCTATCCTCTTTACTGGATCTTTGCTGAGAAAAATCGATGTAAGCTTCGCGTATTGAGTAACATAACAGAAAAGTTTTCTCCGCATTTGTCAATTGTGATTTCAATTTCTGAAAAATAAAAGAGCTCTTCAGTTTAATTGGTAGTGAATCTTGAAATTAGATTAAATTGGATATGCATTTGGGGATTAGGGTTCTTCCAATTGGTGTAAGAATTAATTTTAAAACCATAAATTTTAATTTGATTAAAATATATTAAGATATAATAATATTTTAATTAAAAGGATTCTTTGATAATTTTAATTTTATTTAATAATATTAATTAATTTTTTTAACAGTGCGATCGCCTTATGCATAGTGCAATCGCCCTAGTGCAAAGAGCAATCTCTTCAAAATAATATTGTACGTTGGATCATGAATCCAACGATATCTAGGGGGTTTACTGACTTCAGGAAGGGTGAAGCCTTACTGATCATAGAAGAACCCTCTTTTTCAAAATAAAATCAAATCCACGGCTTAGTCTTGTATGCACCAGTTACACCGTACAACTCAAGTTCATTTCTGAAAAGTTACAGAAAATACTATTAAAAAGTTACACATGTTATTACTGAAAATTGTATCTTTAATGGTTTAACTTTTCAGTAATAATTTGTGTAACTTTCTTCAGTAACAAATTGTACAACTTTTTAAAAATGAAATTGAGTTACAAGGTGTAATTGGTGCACAAGAGACTTACTCCAAATCTACTTATAATAGAGTTTGCAAACACTCGCATGTTAAGAAAGGAAATGTGTAATTTTTTGCATTAATGTTTGACTTGGATTTCAAATGTATTTTCATACTCCCTCCGTCCCGGTATAAGTTGCTCGTTGTTTTTGGGCACACGGATTAGGGTAAAAGTGAAAAAGTATAAGTAATGTGATTGAAAAAGTGAAAAGTATAAATGATGTGATGGAGAAAAGTGAAAACGTAATGAGAATAATGTAAAAAGTATTGAAAATAATAATAAAGAAGTGAATAATAATTTTTAAAAAAAGGTAAAAAATCAAATGAGCAACATATAGTGAGACGGACGAAAATATCAAAATGAGCAACTTATAGACTTATAGTGAGATGGAGGGAGTATTTTTTAGTTTATTCTTGGTAATCTTAACATTTTTCTTTTCAATTGCTGGAATAAGGAAAAGTGAAAATAAAAAAAGAGAGAGAGAAACTGACTATTGGAAATTAGGAAAAATATCATTAGCTTTGAATATTTTATACTCCCTCCGTCTCATAGTTATTTTCAAACCTTTCTTTTTTGTTCGTCCCACAATTATTTTCACAGCCTATAAATAAAAATTATTACTTTAATTTTATCCTCACAATATTCACATATTTACACAAAATGTCGTTACTTTTACATTCAATCTAACTAATCTTATTATTTTAATAATATAACTTTACACATCACCCCACTTTTCTTAAAAATTGTGACATCCCAAAGGTGAAAACACCTCTGGGACGGAGGGAGTATAATTTAAGAAGGAAAAAACAAAGATGAACACTAAAAATGAGTGTGCAAATATTATAAAAATGACACATTTACCCTTTTTTATAATAAAATTAAAAATTCTCCTTCTGTAAGTGGTCCATTTAAGAAAACTATTAAATAATGCTCCCTCTATCCCACATAAATTTGCATATTTTTCTTATTTGGACGTCCCACACAAATTTGCACACTACAAAAAAAAACATTAATTTACGTGCACACTCACAAAACTATACACATATTTATCCATATGCCACTACTTTATATATAAAACACATTTTCCTTAAAAAATGTGCCGTCCCGTAGGGCTACGGGATGGAGGGAGTAATAAATATAAGTACAATGTTATTATTTTACTTTTTTTACTACTTAAACTAGTATATTCACTTTTGAACATGAATGTTGACATAATTTTCATTTAACTAGAGAACTTTTATATTCCTAACATCTCGGTATATATTTTTCGTTGTTTTTGGGACACGAATTACAATAAAAAAATATAAATAATACGATGAAAAAAGTAATAAAAACCGTGTAAAAAGTAATAAAAAGAAAAAAAAAACAAATAAAAAACATATAATGTGACAACAAAAATTACAAAATAGAAAACGTATAGAAAAACAGGGAGTAACATAATTTATTTATATATAATGCGTATAATAAAAGTTTTAACCACATGTACCCAATCCCTTTTTAATCAATTAAAGTTCGAACCAAGTTCAAACCTAAAACAAATCCAGCTAGAGAGGCTCAAGGGATGTCTGTATTTATGCCGGAACAATTGTGTCAATGAAAATAGTTAGAAGTTAAAAATAAGAGAAAATATTTTGTGCAAATACATTTTTAAACAATTATAACAATCATTACTGAATAGTTACTATTTTTTGCACTGAACATTTACGACTAAACATGCATAACTCTCTTTTAGTGCAAACAATCATAATTGTTAGTAAAAAAAAATTCTAAAAATGCATTTGAATTGTTTGCTGCTCAATATACATAAAACCTAGGACTAAGAATAATAAAATAACCACAATGTATTATTAAATGGAAGAGAAAAACTCACTCGCGAGAGAACTGAATCTTTTTCCCTAAAAAGACAAAGATAAGGCTAAAAAAATCTTTTAAAAAAAATAATAAAATTCAAATTTTTTAACAACATTTAATACACTTGCTCAACCAAGTACTTACATACATTTTCACCTTAATACTCCCATTTTACAGATGTTCAAAGCATAGATAGCAGCACCAATGTACAGAAAAAAACAAATAAATAGGGACAAGAGACTAAGATTACAACGAACTCCGTGGCCAAAACAAGAGGAGCTCTGTATCATTACCGTAGTTTCAAACGAAATACAAACATTCAACAACTGTCTATCATCGATCATACCTACTTTCTTGATGTATCGCCAGATGTCAGTTCCTTCTCCAACTCATCAAATTCCCACCCACCAATTTCTTCAGCAGAGTAATCCTGATTTACTTTTCCGAATTCAGACTCCAATTTCGCCAACTCAGCTTCAGGGTCGAGCATCTGCTCCGACTTAGAAGGGGACGTCTGAGGTTCGTTATCTTTCTCATCACTAAGTCGTCCCTGTTCGCTTCCCGCTGACTTTTCACTAGAAGATGATTCTAGTTCTTTAGTGGGATTCTCCAGTTCTAAAGTTGGCCTCTCGACGGATTCAAATTCCTCTCTTAGCTTTTCCATTTTATCAAATAGCTCTTTCACCTTCTGATTCTCTTTACTGAAAGCGAAAAATAGTTATACTACAATGATTTATCGAGGGAATCTCAAGGGAA
>JAPKLY010004763.1:0-13858 GCA_026898435.1 Prunella vulgaris
AAATAAAAACATTATATATATAATACAAATATAATATATATATATATATATATGCACAAAAATATAATTAAAATATATAAATATACAAATATATATATAATATATAAATAAAAAAATAAAAACAATTTTTACATAATAAATATATATATATATAATACAAATATATATATATATACAATTATATATATACCTAGTTATATATATATATACGTAACATATATATATACAGAAAATTATATAAACACTATAGAAATTAATGTATATAAAATACAAATATATATATATATACACACGAAATATATATATATATATAGAAATGAAATATATATATATATATATATATATAATAGTAAATTACCTAAATGGGGAAGAAATTTCCAAATTTGATCGGTGGGATGGCGGCGGCGGCAATGGGGGAGTCCACGGCGGCGACGGTAGCAATGGTGGCGTAACGACGGAAATCGGTGGAGGGCTGAGCTTCAAATCATTTTCGCGCAGTGGAGGAGGAAGAAGGAAGAAAGAGGAAGAAAGGGGAGGGGGGCGGGTCGCGTCTGACCTAAAAGAGGTTCACAGCGGTTCTAAACCGCTTTAAGGCTCATAACGGTTCTGAACCGCTTTAATGCTTATAGCGGTTAGAAACCGCTTTCTAAGCTTTTTTTTTTAATGTTTAGCGGTTAACAACCGCTTTCTAAGTTTTTTTTTTTTTATTCTTTTTGTTTTCACTTAGAAAGCTCAATAGCAAATGAGCTCTCTAAGTGAGCACTTAGAGAGCTCATTTGCTATTGAGCTTTCTAAGTGAAGCTATGCAAAGTCATTTTTGTAGTAGTGAAATGGTGAATGTTTGCGAAGAATAAGCAGAACTTCGGAAATTTTTTTCCAACAATCGTAAGACGTTATGCGTGTGTGTTCGAAAATATCCTCAAAATGCAACATGAAGTGCTACTATGCTATTAAATAGGCAGCACCCATTCATGCAGAAGGTTGACTTAAATTTGCCTGAATTACTTCTTAGGGGAAGTTCACTCTATCTTATTTTGCGCAAACTTAATTATGTCAGTAGACATTATTATGCAAATTATTTATTATCTTTCTGGTGGATGTTGAATGTTAAACATAAATTGGCATACGTATCCAAATAATTAATTATTATTTGGAATATGATATGGGTTCTTCATTTGCTTGGCAGTACTCACTAACAATTTTACTCATGACAAGGAATGTAAAGAGGAGATGCTGAAGAACCAGAATTACATCCAGTCGAAATTTGTGAACATCTCATGTGCCAATAAATTGGAAAATGCACACGAAATTGCTGAACTCATTGAGGACTTTTCACAAACATCTGAGCCATTCAGAAGGCCAGAGGCAGCGTAGTGCAAACACCAATGGGAATTCCGGCCCGTCAGCCTTTAATGTTGTACACTAGGCTGCAACCATGACCACCGCTCTGGGTTTCATCGGGCTCTAGAAGAGCCATGTTATTTTAGATCGATTGATTGTCTCGATTGAACGCGATGATTCAGGTATTGAAATAAAATTTTCATTGAGGCAATTCTACGAACACCTGATGTGCAGGAGATATGATGGACAATTACCAGGAAGAAATGCTCAAATTCCGCGAAGCCTGGCCGTGAAGGTACTGGGCGGACTGAGCTGCTGCAGATGGCGGCGCGGGTCTCGCCGTCCGTTAGTAATTCAGATAGCGGCAGCCGCCGGCGGGTCAGAGAGGGGATACTCATGACCAGAAAATTCATGGGCGCGGTTGGGTTGGCCCTTTGGCCACGTCCTCTATCGAATCAAGGCCGGTGAACGGAAATCGCATCAATGCAATGCTTTGGCAGTGCAGAAGCAACGATGCATCGATACAGTGTTTCCGAGAGCGATGAGACGCGGCCACTTTGGTCTTCGGTCGGTGTGGACGCGCCGTTTCAAATTGAAACAGTGTGTGTATGAGAGACGTGGCTTCTCTCTCCACTTTTTTGAATTGGGCCTTTTGGAAATTCTGTCTCAAGGCATGATTAAATATTTGGGCCATAGTTAATTAATTTAATTTTGGGCCTAATTGGTTTAAGGTCAAATTTAATTGAATTATGGAATTTGTTCCATATGTTTGATCCCTTGATTATTATCAAGAATTTTGATTTGGGATTAAATTGTGCTTGAGAGCACAAATTGAATTTAAATCCAAACGGAGGTTTTTAACTTGTTTAATTATTTTGAGAATTATTCTTGAGTCAAAGATGAAGGGTAAGCCTTATTGAAAATTGTGCTTGAGAGTTAAATAATATTTTTGGATTTAGTCCAAAAGGATATTAGACTCGTTTAATATATTAATATTATTCTTGAGTCAAAAATGGAGATTAAATGTCTCATTAATAATTGTGCATGAGATGCATAAATTGTGATTTGAATTCGGTTCATAAATTTTGACTCGTATAATTTAGTGAAGAATTATTTAAGAGTCAAAAGTGGCAATTACGGCCACATTGAAAACTGAATTTAATTTTGGTATTTCGACCAAAATGGATATGAATTCAAGAGTGAATTTGAAAAGTTTGATTTTCCAATTAGTTCGGAGATTGTGTCCAAATTAATATTTGATGAAATGTTAAATGGAATGGACGAACAATTCGACTATACAAGTTCTCATTATAGATACATTCGAATGTGGGGGAGAAGAAGAGTCTCTCATGAGAAATACATTCGAAATGTGAAGTGATTAGCTAAGGCGTGGCCTTAAGGTTAAAGGAAAAATCAAAAGGCAGTGGATGCCTAGTGGAATAAATTCCACAAGTTAAACTAGTTTGTTCAATCACGTGTAAAGTCACCACACAAGGAGATAAATTTGTGCGAAACGACAAGAATGGATAGAATGATCCTAAAATTATCTCGAAGTGTGGGGGGTGACTTGTAAAGATTGAAGCACTAGTAGTGCTTATCTGTGTTGGTTGAACAAATTAGAAATGTTTCTAAAACGGAATGAAATATCCAGTTGTGTAAAAAGATACACTAAAATAAACTGGGTATTTTGACATAGACTCCGGACCCATCAGTGAAATGTGGGGGAGCAATGTCATGAAAATCCTCTAAACAAATATGCAATGATGATTGCATTTTGAGAAAAACCCGGCCGGTTAAAATTGAAATGTTTAGAGAGATTACGGGTAAGGGGAATAAGGTTAACAACCCACACATGAAAGGGTGTTCATAGCGGTAACTCAACCATGATGATTGGAGGATCCCAAGAACTTGGTTCAATGAGACAACTAAGTTATGAAGCACTCATACATGCACTTGAAAAAGTTTTACAACCCATTCTCGAATCCCTTCAAGTGCAACCTTGCACCTTCTAATTCCTTTAGGTGCATAAAACCTAATGACTTGTGGCAAGGTTAAGCATAATAGCTTATAATGATTCCTATATCCTACGGGTGGGGTATTGCAGGTTACCCTTAATAGGAGATCACCTATATAAGCGTTGAAGTGGGGCCGCTTCTAACTGAGGAATTCAGTACACGCTTATGAATCCAAGATACGGGTCCAGGGCCAAAATGGACAACAACGTGAGAACCAAAGGGTATTAGAGTTGTTGCTGTGTATATGTCATTGTCTTGGTTTACACAAAAAGCCGACCAGTTCAAGACATCATGTTCACTGAGTGGCGAGTAAATCCGATGGCATTTTACTAGGGAAGGTTCAAAGCCAGTCGCTACCTATCCCGATGCTGTAACAGTTCGTCTGAACTTTCTTAGGAGGTCACATGCATTAATTTCATTCATGTGGGGGATTGTTGGAAATTTTGGTTTTGACCATATTTCAAATAAATATTAAGTGACAATTTATTTATCCATTTTACATAAATGGATTTGGTTGATATATTTCTCAAAACCAAATTGGTGTGAATGAGAAATTAATATCATTTAATATGTGGATAAATACATTATTAATGTATTTATTGTGGTAATAGTGAAGTGTTGCGTTTCTTTGAATTAAAGAGATAACCTTTGGTGAATGATATTTTCTAAGGGTTGCGACTCTTTGGAAAAGTGAAATATGAAGAGTCACACCAATTACCCGCAACTCTTGGAAATCTATAAATAGATCTCCCCCACATTGACTTTGAAATACTTGAGAATACTTGAACATACTGGTAAATGATTCAATCATACAATTGAATTGATTTAACACTTTAAAGTGCATGCAGTCTAGAATCGTAGAGTTGCATTAGAGTCGAGTCTGAAAGTTCCGGATACTCATTTGCGATTCGCCGATAGCTTTCGCTTCGTAGTGCAACGGGCGAAAGGCTCCAAAGTCTTTGTATCTTGGGGACTGTTGCCATGATCCGTATTGCACATGTGTACGGGGCAATAACGTCGTACGAAGAGCGAGTTTAACTCGTGCCTCGACTTTACCGTGTCAATTGCATAAGTCATCTTCGTCTACACACACCATTAATTGTTGTATTTTTCCAACATGGTTCAATTATTATTGCAAATGACACTTCTTTATCCATTTCGCATTTGGTTTGAGTACATTATATGATGATATTTATTAGATAACCCCCACTTACTTAATCAAGCAATCTTATTTTAAGTATTATTTGATATACCCCTGAATATGCCAATGATATCCTTATTATTTTTAAAAAATTGATACACCCATTTAAAAAAATTCATGTTTATTTGCTTTTTTATATGTTCCGGACAAAAGTCGTCGAACCAAATTGAAAAACACCCATACTTAAAAAATCATATTCTACAGAACAATAAAGCATCCACCAACAAAATTATGATTAGATTTTGAAAAAAAAAAGAGTATCTTTTACCTTTTTTTTTTATCGAGATGAAATATTATCAAAACTTATAAGTATTTTTGACAAATTATTGTTGAAATATTGAATAATTTTCAACAATATATTCTTAAAAATACTTGTTATAGTTTATTGGGTTGTGACCGTGCTGTCGAGACAAGCAAGGGTCGATCCCACAGGGAGCAGGAGATTAATTTGTGAATAAATTATATTAATCTAAGAATAATGCAACAAAGGGGGTTTGGTTGGTAACTAGTTAAGCTATCACTAAATTAATGCTAATAAAAGAGAACGAAATAAAATATGATTAAGATCAAGAAGGAGAAATAATATTCCAACCCCAAGTTCAGTTAGTTAATTCTTAAGATTAGTTAGTTAAGTGACGCTCGTTAACTAACCTTATTTAATCAAACAACCTAATGAAACTTTCACTAGATTTAATTTGATAAAAGCATTCAACCACCAAATTAATAGAAAGACTGGACTGCAAAATATGAAATGTTCGCTTCACATAACCCAGATCCGTATTACCCCTAGTGAATGATGTACTATTTGTTACTCGTGAATATATCCTATAACAATTACGGATTATAGTTTATATTCTAACTGTAGAATTAAATGTAAATTACGGATTATAGTTTATGTCCTAACGGTAGAATTAAATGTAAATTAACCTAGCAGACTATTACTAAATTAATTTAAAAAATTTCTGAAAATGCAACCAAGTAATACGAAAAACCCAAGATATGAAATAAGAACACATCATGATAAAATTAATTAAAAGATAATATAAAAGGGTTCAACATTCCTTAGAATTGAAATATAAAAATATCTAGTCAAGCATAGTCATGAAATATAAAAAAAAATAAAAATTAAAAAACATAAATCAAACTCAGTTTTTGTCAAATCAAAGTACTGGCCGTCTTTCCCTCTAAATCACCACGCCTTTTATAAGCTGCCTCTTTCCTTTTCCTATTTCTTCCGATCATGC
This sequence comes from Prunella vulgaris, assembly GCA_026898435.1. NCBI lineage: Eukaryota > Viridiplantae > Streptophyta > Magnoliopsida > Lamiales > Lamiaceae > Prunella > Prunella vulgaris. Next base: position 5,802 of record JAPKLY010004763.1, read on the forward strand.
TCCGTATCTTTTTTCTTTCTCCTTCCCATAAATAGCGGCTGCAGTATATATGGAATTAATTCCTTAAGTCCCCTGTTCTTGGCCGACTTAGCCAAAATAAGAAGTGTGATGGGCTTTTTTTGTTCCTGGGCCTTCTTTTAATTCCCACAGCAGGTAATGAGTAGTTGGGCCTTTCCTTTCTTTTTTTCACATGGCCCATTCACCAATCATTAATTTCAAATATGGGCTACATTTCCACCGACTCATGCATGATATTAGACTTTGAGCTAATTTCCTCAATCAATTTAATTCGTCTCAAAATAAATTCCTACAAGATCCAAAAATTACAATAAAAATAATTAAGGTAGGAATAATTCAATTAAATTCATATGAGTAGAAAAATATATAATTTTAATATAATTAAGAGAAATAATTGCACTCAAATAGACTAAAATATCACATAAATTCCTACTTATCAGGTTGGTCACAACTCATATGAGGTTTTCTCTGCAGTTTCTAGTTATCGTTGAGTTCATGTACTACAATATTAAAAAGCAATGGAATTTTGCAAATCATAGATTTTATTTGAATCACCAACTAAAGTAAGTGTTCCTTAGGCTCTCTTTACTTTTAAAACCGAAGATTTGATGAAGCTATTCGGAAGCAAATAACTTTGTTCCCATTGAACCTGTAGCTCCAACTGCTAGGTTTTTGGGTGAACACATTTTGTTGTTTTACTAATATAATTTTGTGAAATGAGAGCCAAATCAATGTAAAAGTCTCGCAAAAAAACATCACCAAATGAATAATCAATATAAGAAACACACTCACATATAATGATGACTTGAATGAATGAAGAACATAATTATTTAAGTGGTTCAATCAAACTGATCTACATCCACTGAGAGAGCACTGACCTTCTTAATGATCTTGAATGCACCAAGGCCTTACTGACATGTTTCGACAAGAGTTACAGCAAGAAGCCTCTCACACTCTAAAAGCACTCTTTAAAACTGTAACCTGAATTTTGTGACCTTTCTCTGACTTTTATCTGGATTGCGAACGAATCAGTAAGTATTTCCAACCGTTTCTCGGCTTGATTTACAGCTTGATATTCCTGCAAGCAAAATGCAATATTGGTCCCACAGGTCACGGGACTTCACGCTTTTGGTCCCAATAGTCTGCATTTCGGTCCCGTTAGAAAATTTTCATGCAATTTTAGTCCCAACGTTATGTTTTCTGTTAACTATAGTTGCAATTTTGGTCCCACTCGATTGTCACACCAAAATTACATAATTTTCAGATTTGTGGTGGGAAAAAATTACTTCTAGCGCCATTTTTCACCCAACCACCTCTATATATTTGCTCAAACAGTGATTTTCTCATTCACAACAACACAAAAAATAAAAATGGTTTCCCTAATTAATTGAAATAACAATGATTTTCTTATTCACAACAACACAAAATCCTAATTGAATCAATTGAATGCAACACAAAAAATAACAATGGTTTCCACAGCAGAACAAAGCCATAAAATTTATTTTGATTTATTTAATATTGTTAATATAAGTATTTTTTTTTAACAATTTTCTTTTAAATTGAATTTTTAAATTTATTTAATTTACTTAATATTTTTTCATATTTTATTTAGGTTTAAATGATTTTAATCAAATTTACTTAATACTCTTTTAATTTTTTTCTCAAATTTATATGTTTAACTAATATTTTAAATTATAATTTATATTTCAAAATAAATTAATTTTTATGGGACCAAAACCGTGAGATCCACGATTTGTGGGACCGAAACTATGAGATTTCATGAGTTGTGGGACCAAAATTGCATTTTTCACCTCTAAATTTTGGTTTAACGGTAGAAAATTAATATTCTGTCCAAATTTAACGGTCATTTGTGAAATTGGGACTAAAACTGCATGAAAATTTGTCAACGGGACTAAAATAAAGAGTATTGGGACCAAAAGCGTGAGATCACGTGACCTGTGGGACCAAAATTGCATTTAACTCATATTCCTGCTATCAGATGCTACAAAGTTCTAGAAAACTCCCATCCAACTGCTAGTTATGAGCTGCACAACCTTGCACCAGAAAATTGCTTCCGGAGTTGGTTAAATACCTAACTTTTCAGTTATTTAACAACTCCAACTAACTGATCGTCTATGTTTTAAAAATGATCCAAACCTTAATTCTGATCTTTGACAGCACTATAATGAACCTTAGAACTGAGATTTTGGAGCCACACCATCACAAAGGAACCTTAAATATGAAATACGATTGTATGGTTAATTTTCTTTTCTCTTTTTTTTGATGGGGCATTGACTTGAACCTATGACCTCATGTCTAGGTACTAGGTAGTGCTCTAACCACTCGAGCTATTCCACCTCAATTATATATTCAGGGGCGTTTGTTTCGAATTCTTCAATGGAAAAATGGGAATAAAAATTTCCTTTCCCTCTCCACCCTTGGATATGTTTGATAAAAGATTGTCTCCATGTTCGTTAATCATTATTATTAAGCTCTGATTCTGGAAAAAGATGGACCAAGAAAAAAAGATCGTTGGTTGTAAGAAGGGGGGAAATGTAATTGAATAGAGTAAATGATTACTTATTTAGAAGGAAAAATAGTATTGTGGATCATTTTTTATTCTTATTAATTACTTTAATAATCATATATTTATTCTCAGTCTCATAATCATTGAAGAATTTCCAAACCAAGTTCACCTCAGATATTCTTGTTCTTGTGACACTTGAAGGTGATTTCAATTTTGTCCACAAGGAATTCTCATGTTCCTACAATGACGTGATCAGCTGCTTTTACATTGATTTATCATTTTAAAGTGTAAATATATTAATATTTAATAGTAGACTAGTAATTCTTATCTAATTGATTCCTATTGCCAATCATGATTTGATTCTAATTGAACTTATTTTGAATCTCAACCCCCCCTGTCTCTTTCAAATTGAACTTTGGTTGTCTTAAAAAATTACTCGTGCAGGTCGTGGGAAATTAGTGTACCCTGTATGGTTGGGGACAGGCATAGGGAACAACAAAGGTCTGCTTAAGAGACCAGATGCACGACAATTGCTTGATAAGATGTATAATGGCCGCTTGATACCAAACTCTTAGCTAGCTTGGTAACACTCTTACTACTTCTCTCATATATGTAATTCTACTAATTCAATCTTTTCAGTTATTAGAATTGTAATTTTCATGCACAACTTAGAAAAGTAGTAGGGCTCCTTTAGCATTACAGTCTTCCACAATAACATTTTCTTTTCCCAACTCTCGAGAATCGTGAGGTTTCTTTAGACTTGTGTGGTTTCTTTTTCAGCATCATCTGAATACCGTTGTGGTACTCCAAGACAGTGGATGAGATAGGAATATGTCTGTAGTAAAGCAAGCAAGCAAGCCAACTTTGGAGGTGCCATCTAAGAGTTGTCTAATATAGATTGTTAATATGTTACTAAAATGTTTTCATGTGTTATACTCGTTTTCTCATACATTTTTGTTAGTATAGATTGTCAATATGCTACTAAATGTTTTCATGTGTTTAAAGCTGTTATTCGAACGGAATAGCTGATAAACGAGTAGAGCATGAGCTCAAGTTAGGCCCCATATATGAGGATCTTATTGAGTCGAAATCTATTTTTACCTCGTTAATGTAATCAAACAAGAATGCAAAACCATACACATGGATTTCAAATTGCAAAGCCAGTTTCTAAGAAGTATACTGATGCCTCAAAGCTAACGCATACACCTATCATGTCTTGATGAGTTGAGTTCCGATGAGTTATCGGATCATTGACAAAAGCATTGGCAAATCAATTTCTACTTGGGATAGTTTTTTTTTTTTCTAGTAAATTATCATTCTATATAATAACCACATTATATTTACCCCAATCCAAAAAATTAAATTCATAAAAAAAAAAAAAAACATGCACGACAACGCCACATATAAACTAATTATGAAGTTCAATTTTTGAAAAAAGTATTATTGAAAAACAACAGTACATTGATTTATAATTATACACAAGCATTTCAACTAATGATTCGAAAGTCACAATTTAAAAGGCATACATGGTATCACCTGCAATGTTTTCTTATTCCACAATGTGTATGATGGAACGCACAAAAAAAGTAGACAAATGAAATCAAGATCTGCGGCGCACCGCCTTTTTTCTCCTGTTTCTTTTTTTGTAGTGATCAATATAAAAGCACAATTCATCAAACCACATTGGCCTTCCATATTGAAGAATGATATAACCCACAATCACCCCTATTACAAGGCCACATCCGTAACCCAAAAGAACAACTTGCCATGTTAGTCCATCAAGAAAACCATCATCAGTGTCCTCCTCCTCCTCATCATCACCATCCTGTTGATTGTGATCCCCTTCACATTTTTTGGTCAGTGGAAGTCCGCACAATCCCGAGTTCCCAATGTAGGAATCATTTTCAAATGTGGAAAGCTGGCCAAGTTCATGAGGTATGCGTCCCACGAGATTATTCATTGAAAGGTTCAGTTTAGCAAGAAATGTCAGCTTTGCAAGTTGGCTTGGAATTTCACCCTCCAATTTGTTTGAAGAAAGTTCCAATGCTTCAAGTGTCGTCATATTCCCAAGAGACGTAGGGATACGTCCCGTGAGACGATTATGAGACAAATTGAAGTACCTCAGAGAATTAAGCTCTCCTATGGAATTGGGAATACTCCCAGAAAATCTGTTGGATGACATGTCTACAATAGTAAATGTTATCCAAAGTGTACCTATTGACCGCTCCTTACCTTTCAAAATAAAGTTCAGAGAGTCTTCATATTTGAAAAAGTATTCTGCTAAAGTGGCATTTTCCTTCACATCTATCATGACGATGTTGAAATTTAACATTTATATATAGGGACATTGCATATTGGTTCAAAAAAGTGACTATATCTACAAATTGGTTCACAGTATTTGCACATAAGTATAACTTTTTCTATACATAAGTATTTTTTTTCTGCACAGAACCCATTTATAATTAGTGTCAATTTTGTAAACTATTTTTATAATTGTACCTTATATAAATACACTACAACAAATGCACATTTTAGCGATCGAATTTAGCGATTGTTTAAATTTGGGTGGCTAATTACTGGTATTAGCAACCGACTTTGACTATTTGTCAAAATTGAAAAAAAGACAACCGCTTTAGAGAACGTCTTACTTAACGGTCACTAATTTCGGAGATTAGCTATCATCTTGACGATCATCAAACTTAACTGTGTTCGGAGTTTTTTAAATTAATAAGTAGCTACCGCTCAGAGACGGTTGCTAAATAGATCGTCAAGTTAGCAACCGTTTATGACGGTCAGTAAATTTAAAATATAAATTATAAGATGGTTGCTATTCACCGCCTTTGACCTGGGTATTGGAAACGTTTCGAGCATTAAAGACGGTCAAATTAGCGACCGTTTTTTGTGGATTTGTGGTCGCTAATTTTTTTATCCCATTATATATAGGGGACATCAGAAGCAACATATATATACAAACACAAATACCCCAAAAAAATAATTACCCGAGGTCCCTGAGATCCGACGTGATTTTAGATTGACACCGTCCTCCTAGTCATCCTTTCACGGGATTGACTCCTCCTTTGCTGTTGGATCTTCTTCACAATAGCATCCTCTACATAACACCCGTATGAACATCATGTCATCTGATGAAATGTAAATATTTTATATTTAAACGCTGAGTACCACTCTTTTATCGTTTAGTTTCACACAGTCCCTAGATGATACTTCATCATTTAGATATCGTGGCTCTAATGCTTGTATATGTGGATGATATGATCTTGACAGGTTATTGCAACTCACTTCTCGATCAGCTTGTCACTCATCTTCAAGCGCATTTTGCAGTTAAGGGCTAGAGTGCTAACTTATTATTATGGAGTAGAGATTATTCGTCGTGATGATCTGCTTCTCTCTCAATAAAAATACATGATTGACTTGTTACATCATTTTAAAATGGATAGGTCCACTCTTGTTTCCACTCTCATGTCACCCTCCACTAAGCTCATCGTATCTGGCACCGTAGATCCTTCTGATTATCAGAGTGCAATAGGGGTACTACAATATCTCACACTCACTCGCACTGACATTGCCTTCGCTGTTAAAAACTTGGCACAATCTATGCTTACTCCTACATTTAAGGACTTGCTCGCTGTAAAAAGGGTATTTTGCTATTTGAAGGGGTCACTTCATCATGGCCTTCTCCTCCGTTGCCTCTCATCCCTTACACTAGTAGCTTACTACGACTCATACTATGGGGGGACCCTCAATCATGGGAAGTCCACTGAAGCAGAAGGGAATCGCCAGATCTTCAACAGAGGCAGAGTATTGATCCCCTACCTGGACCACCTCCGAGGTGTGCTGGATTATTCATCCGGTCATGCACTCACACATGAAATATGTTGCCCTAGACTTATATTTTGTTCAGAATCTATCATCAAAAGGTGTGTTTACATTCGCCTACATGAACACAATTAACCAAGTGCAAATGCCCTCACGAAACCATTGGCTCGATGACGCTTTTCATTGTTACGATCCAAAATTTATGTGGCTGATGGCACACCAATTTCGTGGGGCATATTAAAGAGTAAATTGATTACGTATAGAATTGTTTATATATACTCAATTGTATTTGTATATAAGGAACCTTGTCTATTCAATAAAATTATCTTTACCAGAAAGTTCATTCCTTCTATATTATTATTTTTAGAAACTTTGACGAACATTATGAAATGCTAAATGATTTTAACTCATTAATTGATTTAGCATTTCAGAATGTTGTTGGATAAAATTATTTATTTGGCTAGAAACAAGCTTTGTTGGATGAATTTGGTGCCCTCATCAACAACCAGACATGAGAATTAACTCCAAGTACTCCTGATTTGCACCTCACTAGTACTACTACTAAGAGATTGTTCCGAATCAAGTGTAACAAAGATGGTTCAATTGAAAAACTTAAAGCAAGGTCAGGGGTTAGGGTTTGCAACAATATATTTGGCATTGACTATTTCAAACCTTCAGTCCTGTCCTCAAGCCTCAAACTTTAAGGCTCATCTTCGACCTGGCTATTACAAAGCACTGGACAATACAACAAGTTAATATAAATAATGCGTTCCTCAAAGGGGTTCTCAAAGAGACAGTGCACATTGAACAACCTGAGGGTTTCATTAATTAGTAAACAACATTATGTGTGCAAGCTCAAGAAGGCTCTTTATGGCCTTAAATAGGCTCATCATGTCTGGTATGACACATTAAAATCATTTTTCATCACTTCTGGTTTTCAACACTCACGTGTATTGACTACTAGGGCGACTCTATCATAATTTAAAAGTTAATCACTAATCTTAATCACAAATTCTCTCTTAAGAATTTGGGTGAGGTCAACTACTTTCTTGGCCTGGAAGCCCAAGTCACTCCATCCTTCATCAAACTCACTCAATCCAAGTGCATTATGACCTTCTCTCAAAACAAATCTCCTACACAACAAAGATCAACTCCTTCTTGTCCTAGTTAGAAATTATCTTTTTATGACAACCTCTAATCCAACACTCTATATGTTGGTCCCTTAAAGTGGTCAAGGTCTAGAGGGGGGGGGGGGGTGAATACACTTTGAGTCCAAAATCAGATTTTTAAACTTTTCAAAAAGGATGGATTCTAGAACCTTACAGTAGCCCTTTTTCAAGTTTAAAAGAATAAGTCTACAAGAGTTTTAAGAACAGGACCACAAATGTTACAACTGTAGACTAGAGAGTCTGCAGCTGCAGAGTTCAAAACTTTGCAAAAATAAACAATCACTTGTAGACAAAATATCAGAGTAATTCTCACAATTAAAATTGTATTGAGAATACTTCAATGTGCAGCGGAATAAAGTGAGTGATCAATGAAAAACAATGTAAACAAGACTTAACAGTTGAGTGACTTATGAAAGTCTACAGCTGTAGAGTCAGTTTCTGTGAAAATCACAAGATTTTTAAGCACTACAGATTTTAAAACAATGATGAATGTAACAAGATAAATAAAT